>JBBGZY010003069.1:0-69762 GCA_037952925.1 Lithobates clamitans
GTTAAAGGGAAACTCGCGGTGCAGAAAGCGAATAAATCACATTGCGATCAATGGCCAATACACGAACGCAGATTCTTTTAGCGCAGTTTCTGCATCTTCCTCGCTTTATCCATCTGACCGGTCGTAGGCGTTGAACTCTTCCACCCCCGGGGGTGACGACAGCTGTTTTTTTTTTTTGGGAGCTCCGTGTGTCTCGTTTGGCTCATCCATCGGTCACCTCGGGTGTGAACACCATGCTTGTGCGCTGATTGTCCCATTGTGATACAAGGAGTGGAGAGGTCCCTGTCACCAGGAGAGGAACGCCAGACGACGATCGATTCAGAACGCATTGCATTCCGCACAGGAGTCACTTTCTGGCCTGGAACGTCTTCTCAGCACTCTCTGCAAATCTCCAATCTGAAGAGGTTCTATCATCTTCTCCGCCCCGAGCTCTGCATACCTTGCATCGTCTTACAAGGAACCCGTCAAGATAGGAATCTGGAATCTGGCGCTGCTGACTTGTCTGGAAGGGGCCGCCATCCTCGTCCTTCGCTATTCAGTGCGTCACCGACCCGGAATATGCATTTATCATAGGAGGTGCGAAGATAAACCTTTATAGCCTTGGAGCAAAAAAAGGGTCAGCAGCTCCCATATGTCTATCCTGACACCTGACATTCCATAGATTTTATATGAAAGTGGTTGTAAACCTCAGACATGAAATGTGAGCAAAGCCTATCCCTCTAGGGTGTGCACTTGTCTCAATCCAGAGCACTGAGTGTCATTTCTGTCCAGTGGCGTTTCCAGCTTTCATATTTAGGGGGGGCACATGGGGGACAGGGACAAAAGTAGGGGGGCAACTTTAAAATGCATATATATATCCTGGGGCCCTTTACTATGACCCCACAACGGGCCCTTTCACATGGTCTGCAGTGAGCTCCCTTCCTACTGTATTGGGCCCCCCCAGGGTGCAGAAAACAAGAGATATATGTCACCAGCATATAGAAAATATAAGGGTCCAAAGCAGTGGGAGAACTATCAGGGTTGCAAAGGTTGTCTTGCCTCCGGGCCCTGGTGTTCTGCCACTGTGGGGTTCCCCAGCCTCCTCTTGCTGTGCTGCCCCTGCTATTGACAGCGTTGGTCTGGCATCTCTTGGAATCCACAGGCTGGTCCTCCTGTCCTAAGGATGGGAGAAATCAGTCTGTTTTTTCAGTAACTGAGAGTCCTGGTGGAGTCCTTCCTGCAACTCGCTCTTCTCCCTGCCAATGAGGATGCAGGGGAAGGAGCAGATCGGGCGGCCGTGGTTGTGTGAGCGCTCGCATTATGCAGTGTCAGTGAGCAGAGGGAGGGGGAGGAATCACTCACAGGAGCTGACTGGGGACGCTCTCCCTCTTAGACATTGCCGTTTTGTAAAAAAACAAAAAAAAAAATTTAATTGGGGGGGCACATGGTGGGGCATAGCATAATGTTGGGGGGGGGGGTCAGGGCCCCCTCTGGCCCCCCCTAGGGACACCATTGTTTCTGTCTGCAGCCTCCTTCCTTGGAGATCAGCATTAATCACTTCTGACAAGTTTTCCTGACACCAAGAGAAAAATGGTGACATGGGAGGGAGCTCCAGCACACAGCCTGTGACTGACAGCCTCAGCTCTGTTCCTGTGTGAAAAGGGGGGGGGGGTGTCCCTTATCTCCAATCAGCTCTCAGAGATCTCCTCACCAATGTAACGTCAGCTCCCCACCCCCTGCTTTTCAGAGCTGAGAGATCCTTTGTAAATGCTGCACTTTGAAAGGATGAAGGGAAAGAAACCTGCAGATAAACAGGTACAACTTACGTAGAAGGATTTGTGTTATCTCTGTGTATCACCTGAGGCCAGTCACTTCACTGGGTATATGCATTCCTCCTAACATTTTGAGATGGGAATGAGGGACAACTACTAACAAATGTATGTAGGCATAGGACACACCCCCTGCCACACCCCCTTAAAGGAGAAATAACCCCAAAAAAAGGTTAAATTAATCCACAACTGTTTTTATTTTACCACTACTATTCCTTTATATTGGCTTTTAAAATGTACAAATGCAGCAATTGAGAAATCGGATGAAAGGTTTAGCTCTGGGAAACACTTTTTGAAAGATAAAAAGTACATTTTATATATAACTCAGACCAAAATGAGGAGGACAGAGGGACAGCCGGACATTGCTCCGAATCAGGGACAGTCCCTCGAAATCCGGGACAGTTGGGAGGTATGAAGTTGCGGGCCAAACCAAACCGTCCACATTGGCCTTTCATTAGCCCGGCGCACCGACCCATCTTCTACCCCCCCCCCCCCCCGATGGACCGTTTGGCTGGAGTTGCTGGTAGAAGTGACTGTCGGTGCCCGGACTGTTTATACAGCTATATAAACACGCACAGCGACCAGCTGTACCGCAGTCTGCAATTAGCGCCGCCGTTGTGGTAGAACGGACTTTCCATAACGTTACACTGCTGACCGCTCAGACCGCGCCGGAGCTCTGAAGTGTATGTCTTCCCAGGATGTGTTCCCAGGAGCCTCTGCATGGAAACTTTGCTGAACACTCAACTGACGGAGCGGACCGCCCGCCCGCCCGGGGAGATAAATGTATGGCTGCAGGGGAGACTCCTTCATTATCCCCGCCGTAAAAGAGACCTCCGAGGAGTCGTCTGCACGGACGGCGCTTCATCCAGACTGACCTGCAGGTGGCATCACACGGAATGTACGTGTCAGTAATTTACTGACGTGTTGGTATTGGAGAAGAGCCCACACTGTCCACAGAAAAGGATTAAAGCTGACCTCCAGGCAGGTATAAGAGACACAAATTAGTTCTGTAATCGTTAATACGTCATTAAATGTATATTTTTTTAAATGCAAGCATTGTTAGTCCCTGAATGTGATCAGCCTTTATGTAGTCCGTGTAGAGCAGGGGAGGGGTGTGAGAGGAAGAAGCAGTACAAGGAGCGCATTGTGCTGACAGGAAGCATGCTGATAGGAGGAGAGAGCAGAGTGGCGGTCACTGTCCACTCCCAGGCATATAGTGGGTGGGAATGATGCCAGCCATCATACTGAGGACATCTAGTGAGAGAAAAAGGTACTGCGGGGAAATCTCTGGTAAAGTCTCCCAGGCAGGCCCTGTGTCTTCTACACATCCTCAGATAAATCCCCATTTATTATTAGGAAAAGGCCGAGATTATTTTACATATGTTCATAAAAAGCAGAGCTCAGCTGACAGTCTTTAAGTAAATAAATATGTTACAAGGAATAACATCAGAAGCCCCGCATCTCAGAGTGACCTCTTATATATCAGAGCCCCCCCCTCACATCTGGGTCCCCACCAGTGTGTCCCCCACTTACATGAGGGTCCCCATCAGTGTGTCCCCCTCACATCTGGGTCCCCGTCCGAGTCCCCCCTTTACATCTGGGTCCCCGTCCGAGTCCCCCCCCTTACATCTGGGTCCCTGCCTGAGTCCCCCCCCTTACATGTCGGTCCCCATCCGAGTCCTCCCCTTACAATCTGGGTCCCCCGTCCAAGTCCCCCCCTTACATCTGGGTCCCCGTCCAAGTCCCCCCCTTACATCTGGGTCCCCGTCCGAGTCCCCCCCTTACATCTGCGTCCCCATCCGAGTCCTCTCCCCTTACATCTGGGTCCCCGTCCGAGTCCCCCCCTTACATCTGGGTCCCCATCCGAGTCCCCCCCCTTACATCTGGGTCCCCGTCCAAGTCCCCCCCCCTTACATCTGGGTCCCAATCAGGGCCCCCCCATTTATATCAAGGTCCCTATCAGAGTCCCCCCTTACACTAGGGTCCCCATCACAGTTCCCTCTTGCATCAATCATAGTCCCCATCAGAGTCCCTCCTTAAAACAGGGTCCCAATCAGAGTCCCCCTCCATTTATATGAAGGTACCCATCAGAGTTCCCCCCCCCCCTTACATTAAGGTCCCATCACAGTCCCCTCTTGCAGCAGTCTCCCCCCCGTTACATCAGGGACCCCATCAGAGTACCTCCCCTTACACTAGGATCCCCATCAGAGCCTCCCCCCCTCCCCCCTCTTACATCAGAGTCCCCTCTTACACCAGGATTCTGATCAGAGTCCTCAGTAATCAGTGGGTAGAAGTGAACACAAACAGCAATTCTAATGTGATCCCCGGACTTTATATACAGGACTTCATCATCTCAGGTCTATATGGATTATTCAGGTATTGGGTATTGGGAGGTGCATCTGATTTTATTGACTTTATCAATCGATCCCTATGATTGATGAGATCTCTCTCCATCTCTCGGTAATGGATCGCTCAGCAACATTCCTATACTCACCTCTCATTGTAAGATTTGCAACTCTTGCATAAAATATTACCTACAATACATCAACCAGCAAACATTTGGACTTATATTGTTATGGGAGCACCTGAACTCTGTTTGCTATTAAAGGGACTATGCCTTAAATCGTTCGCAAACCGCTGCAGAATTTAAAAAAAACAAACAAAAAAACAACCATACCAGACCAGACCATAGCATAATGTGCTAGTATGCATCACATACTAGCACATTATGAAATCCTTGCCTTGGAATGAAGCCCTCCAGCAGCGTGTTTCCTGTTTCCTCCGGCCTATCTTCCAGGTCCGCGCTGTGAGTGGTTGGAGCCGCGATGACATCATGAGCGTGGGAGCCCTCCGGGTTCCGGCAAGAAGCTCTAAAGGTCCGTAATACCTGGAACTTCAGAGCGCATGCACCAGTGACGTCAGCGGCTGCATCCAGAGTGATTATCTATAATCTAATATATATATAATCCAATATATATATATTCATTTTACCTTCAGATATGTCTCATTATTGGCTTACCTGCAGGGAAAAATAACAAAGCGGGTTTAACTACCGCTTTAAAGAGGAACTTCAGTCCCCGTAATTCTGGTCTATTATTGCTGCCTGCTGGGAGATCAATTGTTGCTGCTGGGGGATCTATTGTTGCTGCTGGGGTGGTAATTTTTTTTTTTTTGGGGGGTGGAGGGGGGGGGGGGTCCATTGTTGCTAGCAGGAAGTCTATTGTTGTGTGGGGTATCTGCTGTTGTTGGGGTTAGGGTTGCCACCTTTTTTTTTTTTTTTTAAAGCCAAACTTGAACACTTTAGCAGCCTGGGACACCGTTTTGTGCCCCAAGGGGGATAGTAATGCAGTGTGCCACAGCTAACAGTGGGGTGTGGCAAAATTGCTCTTGCTGACATCAGTTCCCTGCCCCCTACCCCAGTAATGCTGAACCTGCCCGCAGACAGCCGGGGTGGGTATATTGTTGCTGGGGTGGGTCTATTGTTGCTGGGGTGGGTCTACTGTTACTGGAGGTGGGGTCTACTGTTGCTGGAGGTGGGGTCTACTGTTGCTGGAGGTGGGGTCTACTGTTGCTGGAGGTGGGGTCTACTGTTGCTGGAGGTGGGGTCTACTGTCGCTGGAGGGGGAGGTCTACTGTCGCTGGAGGGGGAGGTCTACTGTCGCTGGAGGGGGAGGTCTACTGTCGCTTGAGGGGAGGTCTACTGTCGCTGGAGGGGAGGTCTACTGTCGCTGGAGGGGGAGGTCTACTGTCGCTGGAGGGGGAGGTCTACTGTCGCTGGAGGGGGAGGTCTACTGTCGCTGGAGGGGGAGGTCTACTGTCGCTGGGAGGGGAGGTCTACTGTCGCTGGGAGGGGAGGTCTACTGTCGCTGGGAGGGGAGGTCTACTGTCGCTGGGAGGGGAGGTCTACTGTCGCTGGGAGGGGAGGTCTACTGTCGCTGGGAGGGGAGGTCTACTGTCGCTGGAGGGGAGGTCTACTGTCGCTGGGAGGGGAGGTCTACTGTCGCTGGGAGGGGAGGTCTACTGTCGCTGGGAGGGGAGGTCTACTGTCGCTGGGAGGGGAGGTCTACTGTCGCTGGGAGGGGAGGTCTACTGTCGCTGGGAGGGGAGGTCTACTGTCGCTGGGGGGGGAGGTCTACTGTCGCTGGGGGGGGAGGTCTACAGCTTGGGGGGAGGTCTATTGATGCTCACTGCAGGGGATCAATTTTAATGTCTTTCTTGTTATTAACAAATTCAGTGCAAACCATTTAGCACCACAAATTGATACTTGGTTCTGCGTGGTATAAAAGGGGTGGTACTGGGAGGTGGATAGAAGGCGGAACCCAAGGAAGGTGCTCAGAGGTGGGTAGGGGGCAGAAACGAAGGGGGTGTTCCTGCACCCGTTCTCTGAGGGGAAAAAAAAACGGGTTATAACCCCCTTTGCTCTATCTAAGATTAAAAAAAAAAGTTTTACCTATACTTCTACTTTAAATATAATTTGAGGAGTGGGAGGGGGTTTTGGGGTTCAAGCACCTCCCCTTCCTCAGGACTTACTATGTGACTACTCATATGTGTAAAATCAAATACTAAGCCCGGCAGGTCGTGCAGAATTTTTATGAATGTTAAAAACGTTCAGCATTTGCCGTATTCCCCGGTGTTATCTGCGGTGTGTTTACCAGCGATAGGAAACTTGATAATGGGCAGTTTTATAGTCTATTAAGTAATAACCGGATATGTACAAAGCAGAGGTTGCATTTACAATGGGCGGGGGCCTCAATATAGTTCCCTTTTTTCTATTATTATTATTATTTATTTTTTTTTTAGAGAGAAAGTGTTTAAAGCAGAAGTCAGATAAAAATGAAAAGCCCATTGATAGATAATATTAGGGTTGCACTGATGCCGGTGTCGGTGCCAATGTCAGGCATTTACACAGGTAGCAGTGCTCCTGCAAATGGTCCGATATCCGAAACTGATACCTTCTGGTTCTTTCACAGGATTTCCCCGCTAACAGCTGAAATGTAAAGAAAAGAATGTCATCAATTATTGGTTGTTAAGGAGCCGGGGCCGCCATGTCCTTAACAACCAATGACACTTCATCTGTCTATGGGATTCCCCTCCCCGCCGCCGCCTCCTCCCCTCCACCAGCTGTCACCCTCCTGTCCTGAAGGACAGAGAGAGCAGCGCCATCTAAGTGCAGTATGACTACAATTTATTTTATAAAAGGTAAGAAATGCACTCACAAGGTTAAAAAGAATTCCAGCATAAATCATGAATGTGGCTCCCAGCACTTACTGGTAAACTCTGAGACACCTGGGTGCACTGTGATGTCACGTCCGGGTACATCATCCGTGCCCCCAGGTTTCTCCCAGTTTACCAGGAAGCAATGGGAGCCACCAGCGCCCCCGGACCTCTGGACACCGACACACCGGCAGCTACCACCCGAGAGTAGAGCGGATGAACACCACATTCATGATTTATGCTGGAATTATTTTAACCTTTTGAGTGTATTTCTTACCTTTTTATACAATAAATTGGGGTCATACTGCACTTGGATGGCGCTGCTCTCTCTCTCCTTTGTGTTCCCAGAGTCCCTTCCAGCTCCCCCCCCCACCCTGCCCCCACTTACCCTCCTACACCCCCCCCCACCCTGCCCCTACTTACCCTCCTACACCCCCCACTTACCCTCCTACACCCCCCCACATACCCTCCTACTCCCTACCCTGCCCTCATTTACCACACTGCCCCCACTTACCCTCCTACTCTTCACCCTGCCCCCACTTACCCTCCTGCTCCCCTCCCCCCACTTACCCTCCTGCTCCCCCCCCCCCCACTTACCCTGCTACTTCTTGTCCGCACAGGAACTGGTCGTCCCTTTGTAATGTTTCTTCCTCTCACGGGCCAGCCCTGCTGTACAGGGTGAGTACCTGGTCACATTCAGGCGTTCGCACTGCTTGTATTTACAAAATAAAATGTTTAAAAAAAAATTATGCATTTTGTAAATAGATAAAGAAAAGTAAAACAAAAACAAATAAAAAATAAATATATATATATATATATATATATATATATATATATATATATATATAATTAATTAGAAAAATGGGCAGACTCCGACCGCTTCGTCTTTTTTCTGCCTTTGCTTTTCTATGATGTGTTATTAATTACAGAGCTGCATTATTTGTGAATCTGGTTCATTATTGGATATCGTGGGGTGTCTGCTCTTATTTTAGATGTCGGAATGACTGACCGGGTCACTTTAAATGGTTTACCATTCACAACACCTTCCTTACACAGAGCTCTAGAGTGAAGCCTTTCTGTGCCTCTCATTCACAACTCCCGGGCTGCAGCAAATAACAAGTTATTTAGTTAAAGAGGTATTCAACCACAAGCAAACATTTTATTATATTGCTGCTTACCAGTTCTTAGATGTGATGTGCTGCATTTGTATTCTTTTTTTAGGCTTGCTTTCTTCTATTGTCACCTGGTGATCCTGCCAGTAAGTCTGTTGGTTTTTCAGAAGCGGAAGCTCTCCTGCAGAATGTATCAGTTACAGAGAGATGAGACAAACCATTTAACACTGATGGAGGTGTTTACAATGATCAGCTTTTATTCATGAAAAACCTTTATCTCAAAAGGGGGAAAAAAAAACAACTATTTTCTGTAGCTGATTATAAAGTGTGAGCTGGAGTTTGGCTTCAATTTGTTGGTGTATTTAAATCTGCTAGTACATCTAACATTCCCCTCCCACCAGACTGACAATGCTGCTGTCTGATGTACCTCATGTGCTCCTTCATCCAGAGTGTGTGTGTGTGTGTGGGGGGGGGGGGGGGGCGCTCTAATACAGGAGGTGTGGCCAGATCATCAGGTGAACACATAGGGATAGAAAGTATAAAAAAAGAAAACTAAAGCAGCCACCACATCTAATTATTGGTAAGCGGATCTATAGGATGTTTGCTGACAGATGAGGTTCTGGCTTAGAAATGAAAGTCCTCGTCTGTCCTGGGCCGTCGCAGTGCCAACAAATGGCTCATCCTGTGATGGGAGGGAGGGAGGCGGCCATGTCTGACCCCGGCCCCGTTATTGGGAAAGGTAGGAATGTTACCTGGGGGGTGGAATACCAGGGAGCTTACTTCAATTCCTCTCCCGCAGGCCGGAATGTGTCTGCAGGAACACAGGTGCTCTGCGGGGGGTAGCCGGTGTCTTCGGAGGGGGAATGTGTGTGACAGGCGAGTGCACAGTGACCGGAATTCACCACAACCCCTCGGGACAGCGCACCGGTCAGGTCTGGTGCACAAAACTCATTTAAAAGGCTTTGGAATTTGTTTTCAAAATGTATTTATTTATTTTCTTTTTTCTAAAGGTGAAAGTTATTAACTTGAAGAGACCCTGTCACCTACTGAAAACATTTTTGAAAAGCCCCATACCTGTAAGGAAAAGATTGAATACCTACCTCCCCTCCTGACTGTGCATACCTACCTCTCCTGACTGTGCATACCTACCTCTCCTGACTGTGCATACCTACCTCTCCTGACTGTGCATACCTACCTCTCCTGACTGTGCATACCTACCTCTCCTCCTGGCTGTGCATACCTACCTCTCCTCCTGGCTGTGCATACCTACCTCTCCTCCTGGCCGTGCATACCTACCTCTCCTCCTGGCCGTGCATACCTACCTCTCCTCCTGGCCGTGCATACCTACCTCTCCTCCTGGCCGTGCATACCTACCTCTCCTCCTGGCCGTGCATACCTACCTCTCCTCCTGGCCGTGCATACCTACCTCTCCTCCTGGCCGTGCATACCTACCTCTCCTCCTGGCCGTGCATACCTACCTCTCCTGACTGTGCATACCTACCTCTCCTGACTGTGCATACCTACCTCTCCTGACTGTGCATACCTACCTCTCTTGACTGTGCATACCTACCTCTCCTCCTGACTGTGCATACCTACCTCTCCTCCTGACTGTGCATACCTACCTGTCCTCCTGGCTGTGCATACCTACCTCTCCTCCTGACTGTGCATACCTACCTCTCCTTCTGGCCGTGAATACCTACCTCTCCTCCTGGCCGTGCATACCTACCTCTCCTCCTGGCTGTGCATACCTACCTCTCCTCCTGACTGTGCATACCTACCTCTCCTTCTGGCCGTGAATACCTACCTCTCCTCCTGGCCGTGCATACCTACCTCTCCTCCTGGCTGTGCATACCTACCTCTCCTCCTGACTGTGTATACCTACCTCTCTTCCTGGCCGTGCATACTTACCTCTCCTCCTGGCCGTGCATACTTACCTCTCCTCCTGGCCGTGCATACTTACCTCTCCTCCTGGCTGTGCATACCTACCTCTCCTCCTGGCTGTGCATACCTACCTCTTTTTATGACCGTGTATACCTACCTCTCCTCCTGGCTGTGCATACCTACCTCTCCACCTGACCGTGCATACTGACCTCTCCTCCTGACCGTGCATACCTACCTCTCCATCCGGCTGTGCATACTGACCTCTCCTCCTGACCGTGCATACCTACCTCTCCATCCGGCCGTGCATACCTACCTCTCCTCCTGGCCGTGCATACCTACCTCTCCTCTTGGCTGTGCATACCAACCGACCAAGATCTAGTCTCCCGAAGACTGCCATGAAAAACCCCAGGGAGTATCAATCTCCTAGCCCCTCTGTAGCTTTCAGGGCCCATTCACACCAGCCTGACATGATGATGCTGCCACCATGTTAAATGCATGCAGGTTGTGTTGCATGTTAATAGGGGCTGCATTGCAAAACACAACAGATTTAAAAAATGTCCTTGCATTGCAGTTGGCAGTGCGCTGCAATGCAAGGTTGGCGCACACCAATCCGCAAGGTGCATCGTGGCAGGACATTGCACCAAAGCACGTAATATTGCAATAAGTTGGTGTGAACGGGCCCCTACTGGTTCTTTTGCTGACCTCGTCATCATGAGCCATGGCTTTAAACCCCCCCCCCCCCCAGCTGCCCACCTGAATGCTGTACCCATGCTGTGGCTGCAATGCTTTGCTTCTCTTCTGTGGCATTTTAATTATGAAGGAATAGGTATCCAATGAGTGAAAGGGGTGGGCCAGAGACAGTCAGGCTGGGGGAGGAAAGGGCTAGATGATGATGAACAATCCTTCAGCCAGGAAATTAGGTGGGCTCTGTCTGACTTTGCCGCAACTTCTAATGCACATTGTCGGAAGCTCACATTGTGCAGTAAAATCTGAGTAAGCCATTTTGAGTCCAGGAGTGGAGCCGGTACACCTGTGCAAGACTGAAGGAGAGGCCGGAGTTCACCTTTAATGGGTTAAAGCTTTGCTTATACAGTGGGGGAAAATAATTATTTGATCCCCTGCAGATTTTGTAAGTTTGCCCACTTACCAAGAAATGAAGGGTCTATAATTTTTAGTCATAGGTGTATTTAAATGATAGAGACAGAATATCAACCAAAATTCCAGAAAAGAACAAATGATAAAAATTGTATAAATTAAATTGTAGTTCAGTGAGTAAAAAAAGTATTTGATCCCCAAGCAAAACATGACTTGGTGGAGAAACCCTTGTTGGCAAGCACAGAGGTCAGACGTTTCTTGTAGTTGGTGACCAGGTTTGCACACATCTCAGGAGGGATTTTGGTCCACTCTTCTTTACAGATCTTCTCTAAATCCTTAAGGTTTCTTGGCTGTCATTTGGCAGCTCGAAGTTTCAGCTCCCTCCATAAATTTTCTATAGGATTAAGGTCTGGAGACTGGCTAGGCCACTCCATGACCTTAATGTGCTTCTTCTTGGGCCACTCCTTTGTTGCCTTGGTGGTATGTTTTGGGTCATTGTCATGCTGGATCCATGACCCATCTTCAGTGTTCTGGCTGAGGGAAGAAGGTCCTCATCCAAGATTTTACAATACATGGCCCCGTCCATTGGCCCCTCAATGCGGCAAAGTCGGCCTGTACCTTTAGCAGAGAAACAGCCCCAAAGCGAAATGTTTCCACCACCATGCTTGACTGTAGGGATGGTGTTCTTGGGGTCTTAGTCGGCATTTTTCTTCCTCCAAACACGACGAGTCAAGTTAATGCCAAAGAGTTCAATTTTGGTCTTCTCTGACCACAGCACTTTTTCCCAGTCCTTCTCCGAATCATTTAGATGTTCATTGGCAAACTTCAGATGGTCCTGTACATGTGTCTTCTTGAGGAGGAGGACCTTGTGGGCCCTGCAGGATTCCAATCCATGGCGGCGTATTGTGTTATCAATGGTTTGTTTGGTGACTGTGGTCCCCACTGCCTTGAGATCATTCACAAGCTCCTCCCGTGTAGTTCTGGGCTGATCCCTCACTTTTCTCATGACCATCCTTCTTACCCCATGAGGTGAAATCTTGCATGGAGCCCCAGATCGAGGGCGATTGATGGTTATTTTGTATTTCTACCGTTTGCAAATCGGTCCAACAGTTGTCTCCTTCTCACCAAGCTTCTTGCTGATGGTCTTGTAGCCCATTCTGGCCTTGTGCAGGTCTACAATCGTGTCCCCGACGTCCTTTGACACCTCTTTGGTCTTGCCCATGGTGGTGAGGATTGAATGGAAGAAAGAGATTCTGTGGACAGATGTCTTTTATACACATAACGAGTTGTCGTGAGGAGCACCTTCTGAGGCTGGGTTCACACTGGTCAGACAAACGCTCCGACATTGGGAGCTCATGTTGCATGACGTGTGAAATCCAATGTTTCCCTATGGGAGCCGTCCTAACTGGTCCGACACAAGTCATTCCCACCTTAGAAATGCTCCCTGTACTACATTGGTCCAACTTCGATCTTACTTCAGCCCATTGACTATCATTAAAGTCGGATCGCCGTCTCGCCTGATCCGACTTCGGCATGCGACTTGTGCTCAGATGATCTTGAGGGGGAACTCCGCGCCAAATTTTTAAATAAAAAACCGGCATGGGTTCCCCCTCCAAGAGCATACCAGGCCCTTGGGTCTGGTATGGAACTTAAGGGGAACCCCCTACGCCGAAAAAAATAACAGCCGGTCAGGAATGGGGGTGGGGATGAGCGAGCGCCCCCCCCCCCCCCCTCCTGAACCGTACCAGGCCGCATGCCCTCAACATGGGGGGGTGTGTGCTTTGGGGCAGGGGGCGCCCCGCGGGCCTCCCCACCCCACAGCACCTTGTCCCCATGTTGATGAGGACAAGGGCCTCTTCCCGACAGCCCTGGCCATTGGTTGTCGGGGTCTGCGGGCGGGGGGCTTATCGGAAACCCATAATAAAGAAAATCTGTACACGATACAGAAATAAAAGGAAGATCGCAGGACGGTGATGCATCCACTGTGTGTGGGCCCATCCCTAGTGGAAGTCCTGTGTAGTCTTGTCTTGCACACCGGTTGGCTCCTGACCTGGCTCGGTAGATGATGAAGACGGAATAATTGGCACCGGTATGTGGAAAGAAACATTCCAGGCTCGGGAGGCAGAGGAACGCACCATTCCTGGCTGCCGACCATCTCTCTCTCCAGGTGAAATGCCGGCCTGTACTCTCTGCAGAGGAACGCTGGAGATATGGAATGTTGGTGAGATCGCAGCATTCGCTATTAAAGGTCCAAGAAAACCGCACTTCCCTCCATGGGAAACTTCTTCTATAGTATTCACAAGAATGTATGTGAAAGTATCAATGTCAGCCCAGAAAATGATACATTTGACATTTACATTCCTCCCTGTCAGCCCATTGTTCTGCATAAGGAGCTATTTAACCCTTTGGCTGCCAGAGCCGTTTTAGTTTTTTTTTGGGGTTTTTTTGCATACATGTTTAAAAAAAAAATCATTTTAGGCCTGAAGATTACATAAACCCCCCAAAACAGTATATATTTTCCGAAAGCAGACCCCCTAGAGCAGGGGTCTCCAAACCGTGGCCCAGGGGGGCCAGATGAGGCCCTTTGCTTGCCTTTATCCGGCCTTTGGGGCACTTTTCCTTCCACTGATACAAAACACTATTCCTCCCACTGACACCAATGATGGGGCACTATTTCTCCCATTGGCGCCAATGATGGGACACTATTAATCCCACTGTCACCAATGATAGGGCACTATTTCTACAAACAATGGGCCACTATTTCTCCCACTGACACCAACATTGAGGCACTATTTCTCCCATTGGCGCCAATGATGGGGCACTATTTCTCCCATTGGCGCCAACAATGAGGCACTACTTCTCCCATTGGCACCAATGATGGGGCACTAATAATCCCACTGACACCAATGATGGGGCACCATTTCTCCCACCAATGGGGCACTATTTCTCCCATTTCTCCCAACAATGGGGCACTATTTCTCCCATTGCCCCCAACAATGGGGCACTATTGCTCCCACTGACCCCAACAATGGGGCACTATTGCTCCCACTGACCCCAACAATGGGGCACTATTGCTCCCACTGACCCCAACAATGGGGCACTATTGCTCCCATTGACCCCAACAATGGGGCACTATTGCTCCCATTGACCCCAACAATGGGGCACTATTGCTCCCATTGACACCAACGATGGGGCACTATTTCTCCCATTGACGCCAATGATGGGGCACTATTTCTCCTCCTAATACCAAAGATGCATTGTTTACTCCCACTGATGCCAGGATAATTTCTACTCCCAATGGCCACAGTCCAACCCCCCCTAATGTCTGGAGGACAGTACACTGGCACTTTGTTTGGAAAGTTTGGAGACCCCTGCCCCAGAGAATAAAATGGCGGTAGTACCAACTTTTATGTTACACGATATTACCTCAAAGATCTAGGAAATGTGAAATTTTTCAGTAGAAAATACACTAACATTAATTTTAGGGCACACAAATGCAATAAAATACCATTTTTTTGGGTAAAATATAAAAGATGAGGTTACACCGAGTAAATAGATACCCAACATGTCAAACAAATTTGCGTGCGCCCGTGAAATGGAAGCAAATTTCAGTGCCCTTTATTTTTCATAGGCGACGCTTTTAAAATCCCCCCTATAGGTCATCAGTTACGGAGGAGGTCTGGTGCCAGAATTATTTTTCATCATTCTCAATCGGCATAGGTGCCCCCTGATGCGTGCTTTTACGCTCATATGTGGGAGGCGGGGAGCCCCAAAAAAGTTTGGGGGAGGGGGGATTTAATATGCTTTGGGTGTAATTTAATTTTTTTACAATTTAAAAAGTTTTTACTTAACTTTTTTTCATCACATAGGAGACAAAAAGTCCCCTATGTGATACTTTTTTTGTTCTCTTTAATGAGACATCCAGGGACTAAAAGACCCTGGAAGTCTCTTCTGTTCTCCACTGAATGAAATGTAATGCACATCGTATTGCATTCTTTCCCGGTCATGCTGGCTGGGAAAACGGACAGGGGGACCACCAAGTGACTTCAAACGCGTTGCTCTGGGGTCAGCGACAAGGAGGGGAAGAAAGTGAAAGTGTGCCCAGTCGGCTACCTCCCCCTCTACCTGGGAGCACCTGCTATTGCGGGTCCTGGGCTCACAGATGGGCAAGCGGAGCCCAGGATATGTGGGGGGGGGGCTCACACTACTGAAGATGTTGCTGTTGGCTCACATCACAGAGCCAGTCCAGGCTCCTGTGACCCATTTTCAGCAGACAGCGGGCTGAAGCTCGCTGTTGGCTGACGTCCAGAACCAGTCCAGGCCCGGGGCACGATCGTGGCAATGAAGGGCTGAGAGCCTGAGCCGGAAACTCCCGCCCCCTCCACAGGAGTGCAGTTCGTTTTGCACTCCTGTGACCCGTTTTCAGCAGAAAGCGGGCTGAAGCTGTCAGCTCACATCACAGAGCCAGTCCAGGCCGGGGCACGATCGCGACAATGAAGGGCTGAGAGCCTGAGCCGGCCACTCCCACCCCCTCCGCAGGAGTGCAGTTAAATCTGCACTCCTGTGACCCATTTTTTCAGCAGACAGCGGGTTGAAGCTCACTGCCGGCTGACGTCCAGAGCCAGTCCAGGCTAGGGCACGATCGCGGCAATGAAGTTGGGATCTGCCCACATGCTGGGACCGGCACCCAGCTCAGCCTCTCAGCGAGTCGGCCGCTCCCCCCGCCCCCTCCACAGCCCAGCGCTCCAGTGAGCATGGAGAGGGGCAGAGCAGAGAGTGGTGACTGACAGTCAGCAGCTCTCTGCTCAGGGAGCTGTGAGAGCTGAACGATCGGCAGTGTTTGATCGATCAGTTCTCAGTGTTGGAGCTGGTGGGGAGACGGATGCAGCATCCACCTAGGTAAGTATGATTCTTTAACCCCTTAACGCCGACCATACGCAAATTTGCATTCATGGCTTGAAGGAGGTTAAACCGGGGTAATACCGTTCATTAGAGCGGGCGGTCAGTTCTTTCGTGAAAACAACCTGATGCAGCTAAAAGCTGCTCGGCTGTTATCCTAAAGGAGCGGGAAGGGACGTCGTCCCACAAATGTAAACGGTGCTCAAATCACACATGTGGGGTATTGCCGCAATCGTCAGAGTGAGAGCAATAATTCTAGCACCAGACCTCCTCTGTAACTCTAACCTGGTAATCGTTACATTTTTTTTAAAGCGTCGCCTATGGAGATTTTTAGGTACCGTAGTTTGTCGCCAATTCCACGAGTGTGCACAATTTCAAATCGTGACATGTTGGGTATCTATTTACTCGGTGTAACGTCCTCTTTCACATTATATAAAAAAATTGGGTTAACTTTACTGTTCATTTTTTTATTTAATTCATGAATATGTCTTTTTTTGCCAAAAAAATGCATTTGAAAGACCGTCACGCAAATACAGTGTGACATAAAATTTCGCAACAATCACTATTTTATTCTCTAGGGTCTCTGCTAACAGAGGGGAAAAAAAAAAATAAATATATATATATAAAATGTTTGGGGGTTCTAAGTATTTTTCTAGAAAAAAAGATGGATTTTAACTTGCAAGCAAAAAATGTTCTCTAAATACTTCTCCTTTAAAACTGAATTCTAGGCAGATAAAAGACACAAATGAATGCAGCTCTATAATCATTATTTTAAATACAAGCAGTATTTAGGGGGGGGGGGTCAAAAGGAATATTTATTTTAAATATTTATATTTATTTTTCTATGAAAGCACTGCACAAACTTTTGGCACTATATAAATCCCGTATAGTAATAATAATAATAATAATAATAATAAAAATAATAAAGCATAAACCTATTAAAAAAAAAGGAAAAAAAAAAAAAAAAAACTGTTGGCGTTTATAGAAGTCTTATATGATAATAATAATACAAATAATAATTTTGTTTTAAAGTGCACTGCTCCTTTTTAAATTTTGGCATCACAAAGCATTAACCTATAAAAAAAAAAAACATGCTGGTGTTTTCGTGCTTTAGTAGCAAAATTAAAAAAATATTTATTTTAAATTTATATTTATATTGATATGTATATTAAAATGTTGCGCAAACTGTTGGCACTATATAAATCCTGTATAATAATAATAAAAATAATAATAAAAAAAGAATAATTTTGTTTTAAAGTGCGCTGATCCTTTTCAATTTTGGCTTCACGAAGCATAAACCTATTAACACCAGCATGTTTTTTTTTTTTTGTTAATAGGTTTATGCTTCGTGAAGCCAAAATTGAAAAGGATCAGCGCACTTTAAAACAAAATTATTATTTTTATTATTATCATTATTATTATGCAGGACTTCTATAACGCCAACAGTTTGCACAGCGTTTTAATATAAATATTAATTTAATATAAATAATAATATAAATATAAACATTTAAAATAAATATTTTATTGAATTTTGCTACTAAAGCATGAAAACACCAGCGTGTTGTTTTTTTTTGTTTTTTTTTAATAGGTTTATGCTTTGTAATGCCAAAATTTAAAAAGGATCAGTGCGCTTTATAGAAATATTAAATAAATATAAATATTTAAAATAAATTATTCTTTTTGAATTTTGATACTAAAGCACGAGAACACCAGCGTGTTTTATTTTTTTATTTTTTTCGTGCTTTAGTAGCAAAATTCAAAAAGAATATTTATGTTTAATATTTATATTTAATATTTCTATTAAAGTGCTACGCAAACTGTTGGCTGTATAGAAGTCCTGTATAATAATAATAAAAATAATAATTTTTTTAAATTTTGGCTTCACAAAGCATAAACCTATTAAAAAAAAAATAAATAAATAAAATACGCTGGTATTTTCGTGCTTTCGTAGCCGCACGCTGCCGTCTTCGCAGGCATGGCGGGGGTTAAGGCACAGGAAACCATCTGCATGTACAGTTTGATTTTTAAACATGTGCAGAAGTGAAGAGCCCTCCTCTCCCTCCACCTCTCCCAGCTGTGCTCCCTCCCACCTGGCCAGATCCAGAACCTCAGCTCTCCCCCCCCTCCTCCCTCCTCCATTCGCCTATCCTGCTGTTGCTGCTGTTGCTGCTTCTCTCTCTCTCTCCAGCATGAGTGTTGTAATGTTTTTTCCCTACTCTTGGATTCCATGCCCTTTAAGGCTGCACAAATCAGTCAAACAGCCAGGAGTTGTTGTTGGGTGTGTATGTGTTTTGCTTGGAGTGCGCTGCGCATAAGAGGGAAAAAAAAAATTTTTTTTTAGAGGCGAATGGATAAGGAGTAATAAGATTCCCCCCCCCCTCCTTCTCCTCTTCTTCCAGTGTGTTTCAGGCTTGCAAGCTTTTCCATAGTCAGCCCCACGCGGCTCACACACAGGAATACGGCTCTCACTGGCTTGCATGACACCGCTGAAACCTTTTTGGAACTTTGGAAACTTTTTATTTTTTTTTGGCTGTCAGCGGCAACTTTTTGGACACTTTGCTTCTTTTTTTTTGTTTTGTATTTGGCACTTGCTGCGTGCCCTCTTCACCCCTCCACCAAGGTGAGATAGGAAAAGGAAGGAGGGGGGGGTAGAGATTAGATTGGCTGTTTGTTTTTTCTTTTTATTTCTTTTCCGCCTGCTGTCCAGATAAGCGTTTTGGATTTTGCCAAAAGGGGGGGGCAACGGCGGCACCTGGCTGGACGGTGGCACAAGGATCTTCGTTGCAGAGGTGTAAGGTGAGCTGCAAGGGGTGGGGGGGGGGGGCAAAGCGTGAGGCTTTTGTGGTTGTTGGCATTGGCCGTCTCCTAATTATGTGGCTGTCGCATGTGAAGAACCGCGGGGTGCTTGGATGTCTGTGCCAGCCTTTGGTGGGCGAGGGCTGAGAATTGTAGTTCGGCAACAGCTGGATAGCTGCCGGTCGTGCTACGTTTACGACTGCGCTAAATTGCAGCTGTTGGGGGAACTACAGGTTCCAGCAAGCCCTACCTCTCTTTGAAGGGGCTATCCAACACAATGGGTTAAAGCTTAATCATGACGGCAATTTTATGTTAATTTTATGGCATTTTTGCGGGAATTTTTATTTATTTTATGTAAATTTTATGTAATTTTTTTTGCCATTTTATGATTTTTTTTTGGAAATTTTATGTAAATTTTTTGGAATTTTTATGGATTTTTTTTTGGAAATTTTATGTAAATTTCTTGGAAATTTTATGGATTTTTTTTGGAAATTTTATGTAAATTTTTTGGTATTTTTAGGAATTTTGGTTGGAAATTTTATGTAAATTTTTTGGAATTTTTATGGATTTTTCTTTTGGAAATTTTATGTAAATTTCTTGGAAATTTTATGGATTTTTTTTGGAAATTTTATGTAAATTTTTTGGTATTTTTAGGAATTTTGGTTGGAAATTTTATGTAAATTTTTTGGAATTTTCATGGATTTTTTTGGAAATTTTATGAAAATTGTATGGAGTTCTTTGGAAATTTTATCGTAATTGCTCAATCTCTGTTTTACCAAAACACTAATCGTTTACGAATAAATATTATGCATGTTTTTGCCAAAATTGTATTCCTGTTGAAATCTTATTGGGTGATGGCAGCAACCATTTATTCTTCTGTATGACATGTTGCAGTATTTGGGAAACATTGATTTTTTTGGGGGGGTGTAGGCGCCTACAAATTGCCACCACTGATGGCTCTTATTGTGAAGTTATTGATGAGCTTATTATAGTTTTTATGGTCTTCAAGAACAGCAGTTGGTAGTTGGAGCTTCTATAGATCGTGATGGATTTTACATCTTGGTATGTCCTCTCGAAAAAAGTCATGCTGGTGTTTGGGGTTCAGCATTAGCGGGAGAACACTGGGGGGGGGACACACGTGTCTCATTTTGAGCTGGGTAGTCCTCAGCTGTCGGCATGTGTCATTGATCTGCCTGGAGGCACTTTGACATTGTTTTGGGATCCTAGAGAGGTTGTGACCAGCTGATTGTGTGACATGCCCGGCTGCGGTGGAATCCCTAATGTTAAACTGGGGGATATTTTTTTTTCTTTTGATCCATATGCTAGGTATATTGTTGTTCTGGATCTCAAAATGTCAGTGTGTTGTGAGTATCGGGGTGTCATAGATATGGACCCCAAGTGTTAATTCGTCATGGCTATGGATATCCAAGAATACGCGTGTTCTAATTGTGTATCCAAAGTGTGTGCCATAGGGGTGAACCCAGAGTCTCAATGTGCCATCGTTATGTCTAAGTGTTGGTGTCCCAGAGTTGTGAACCCCAAGTGTCAGTGTGCCATGGATATGAACCCCAAGTGTCAGTGTGCCATGGATATGAACCCCAAGTGTCGGTGTGCCATGGATATGAACCCCAAGTGTCGGTGTGCCATGTAAATGAACCCCAAGTGTCGGTGTGCCATGTAAATGAACCCCAAGTGTCGGTGTGCCATGTAAATGAACCCCAAGTGTCGGTGTGCCATGTAAATGAACCCCAAGTGTCAGTGTGCCATGTAAATGAACCCCAAGTGTCAGTGTGCCATGTAAATGAACCCCAAGTGTCAGTGTGCCATGTAAATGAACCCCAAGTGTCAGTGTGCCATGTAAATGAACCCCAAGTGTCAGTGTGCCATGTAAATGAACCCCAAGTGTCAGTGTGCCATGGATATAAACCCCAAGTGTCAGTGTGCCATGGATATAAACCCCAAGTGTCAGTGTGCCATGGATATAAACCCCAAGTGTCAGTGTGCCATGGATATAAACCCCAAGTGTCAGTGTGCCATGGATATAAACCCCAAGTGTCAGTGTGCCATGGATATAAACCCCAAGTGTCAGTGTGCCATGGATATAAACCCCAAGTGTCAGTGTGCCATGGATATAAACCCCAAGTGTCAGTGTGTCATGGATATAAACCCCAAGTGTCAGTGTGGCATAGTTGTGTACCTCAAGTGTTGGTGTGCCATAGCTGTGGACCCCGAGTGTCAGTGTGCCATAGCTGTGGACCCCGAGTGTCAGTGTGCCATAGCTGTGGACCCCGAGTGTCGGTGTGCCATAGCTGTGGACCCCGAGTGTCGGTGTGCCAAAGCTGTGGACCCCGAGTGTCGGTGTGCCAAAGCTGTGGACCCCGAGTGTCGGTGTGCCATAGGTGTGGACCCCGAGTGTCGGTGTGCCATAGGTGTGGACCCCGAGTGTCAGTGTGCCATAGGTGTGGACCCCGAGTGTTGGTGTATCATAGCTGTGGACCCCGAGTGTCGGTGTGCCATAGGTGTGGACCCCGAGTGTTGGTGTATCATAGCTGTGGACCCCGAGTGTCGGTGTGCCATAGGTGTGGACCCCGAGTGTCGGTGTGCCATAGGTGTGGACCCCGAGTGTCAGTGTGCCATAGGTGTGGACCCCGAGTGTTGGTGTATCATAGCTGTGGACCCCGAGTGTCGGTGTGCCATAGCTGTGGACCCCGAGTGTTGGTGTATCATAGCTGTGGACCCCGAGTGTCGGTGTGCCATAGGTGTGGACCCCGAGTGTCGGTGTGCCATAGGTGTGGACCCCGAGTGTCAGTGTGCCATAGGTGTGGACCCCGAGTGTTGGTGTATCATAGCTGTGGACCCCGAGTGTTGGTGTATCATAGCTGTGGACCCCGAGTGTTGGTGTATCATAGCTGTGGACCCCGAGTGTTGGTGTATCATAGCTGTGGACCCCGAGTGTTGGTGTATCATAGCTGTGGACCCCGAGTGTTGGTGTACCATAGCTGTGGACCCCGAGTGTTGGTGTACCATAGCTGTGGACCCCGAGTGTCGGTGTATCATAGCTGTGGACCCCGAGTGTTAGTGTATCATAGCTGTGGACCCCGAGTGTTGGTGTATCATAGCTGTGGACCCCGAGTGTTGGTGTATCATAGCTGTGGACCCCGAGTGTTGGTGTATCATAGCTGTGGACCCCGAGTGTTGGTGTATCATAGCTGTGGACCCCGAGTGTTGGTGTATCATAGCTGTGGACCCCGAGTGTTGGTGTATCATAGCTGTGGACCCCAAGTGTTGGTGTATCATAGCTGGGGACCCCGAGTGTTGGTGTATCATAGCTGTGGACCCCAAGTGTTGGTGTATCATAGCTGTGGACCCTGAGTGTTAGTGTGTCATAAATGTGAACCTTGAGTGTCAGGTGTCATAGTTGTGGACCCCAAACAGGGTGGATTTGATTTAAATCATAATTTTTAAAGAGCAACTGTCATCTCTGTCCCACAGCGGCTCCTCCTCTGACCCCCCGCTGTTGACTCATCGACAGTCCTATTCACTTTAATGGGACGGCTGGTGATGCGGCAGTGACACAACAAGGCGAGGGACGTGGCGGCAGCAGGTGAGTGGATGCCCGCTAACTGACGCTGCTGTGTGATGGATCTGAAATGACAGGTGCTCTTTAAATGTAAGGACTCATTCTTGCTGGTAGTTAGAATCTTTAATATTTGCAAACAAAATGAATGTTTCCTATTTAGAATAATAAGCTGTCAGGTCAGTAAAACAGCGATATCAGAACCGAGTCAATCATACAGTTTGTAGTGTACATAGATTTACAAAACAATGGGGTAAAGGAATATTCCTGAACTTTGTTTTTATCTCATGGTTACTGTGAAATTGTGTGAATGCATCAATGCAGTGCATGTTATCTCAACTTGTAGAGCTTGGATTTATTGAATGATTATACCAAAAATGTAAATATTGCAGAATATACAGCGTCATGCTACATAACTAAACTCCATTTCATGCTGAATAATCTAAACTATTATTGTATCTTAAATAGAAAACTATCTTTAGATAGATTTTTACTACAAAAACATTTTGTAAAAAATTTGATAAAAATAAAAAAAATCGTATTTTTTTTTTTTCTCTTTTTTGGTTTTGTTTTTTTGTAAAAAAAAAAAAAATTGATTTTTATCCCGCGGAGCGCGTCATAGTTGACCAAGTACTCCGAGTATCCACCCTCCGTGGTTGTGAACCCCAAGTGTTTGGAAGCACAGAATGTTGGCACCATCTTTCCTCGGCGGTATAATGCATCTAACAAGTGGGAACCCATAAACAGATACCTTTCCTTAGATTATCATTAACAATTCTGTTAAAAACCGATAACCTTCATGTTCTCCTGTAAAGGAACCCGTTCAGAATTGGTACCTTTTTTAATTATTGGTGTTGGGGTGGCTTATGTAAGTTGATATTTCATACAAATCTTTATTCTCATGGGAAGGGGTTGCCTCCCCATCCCACCTTTCCTGGACCTTTCCTGGACCTTTCCTGGAGGTGGACCATCCACCCGTACAACCCCTCGCGTTGCTGATCTTCCCACGTCGTCACACCCAATTGATCGTTATCTGGCCCAAACATGACGGCTTCTGTCAGATGCCATTTAACATCTCTCAGGCTGCTTTATGGATTACAGATGACGGGTTCTCGTGTCCCGGCATTATATAATCATCTGTTGCCCGACAGCAGAAGACGTTGTACAAGGATGAGAATCGGATGGACGTCTTCTGACTGCGGTAATATCAGGGACAGACAAATTCCAGATGTCGGGTGGCTGTGTTGGCTTCTAAAATTTCAGCTGTTGACGAAACATTTATAACCGATCGGTAGAAAGAAGTACGTTCCTTTGGTTCTTAAAGTGGACCTGTCATCAACATGTGCAGTAAATGGGTATGGGAGACATCGCAGTAACACCCTATGCTGCATAGCTCCCAACTGTCCCTGATTTCGAGGGACTGTCCCTGATTTCGAGGGACTGTCCCTGATTTGGAGCAATGTCCCTCTGTCCCTCTTTCCTCCTCATTTGTCCCTCATTTTGGTCTGATCTATATAGTTGTCTATAAAATGCACTTTTTATCTTTCAAAAAGTGTCTCCCAGAGCTAAACCTTTCATCCAATTTCTAAATTGCTGCAATTGTAAATTTTAAAAGCCAATATAAAGGAATAGTAGTAGTAAAAAAAGTCCCTTGTGGATTTAATTAACTTTTTTTTTTTTTTAATTCTCCTTTAAGGGGGTGTGGCAGGGGGCGTGTCCTATGCCTACATACGTTTGCTAGTAGGTGTCCCTCATTCCCATCTCAAAATGTTGGGAGGTATGTATGCTGGGTGACAAAGTGCCACCAATAAAAAAAAAATCTGCTTCTGAGAGACCTCGTGTCACCTAAAGCCTAGGCAAAGGTCACGTGGTTTCTGGCCTTGTGGTTGTTTCATGTCCTTTTTAAAAGTGCTCTGGCCTTCAGATGATGAAAAGCTGAACTTGAAGGAAACCTGTAAATGTACAGATAGAATACAAAATAAGAATTGTATATGTCCAAAGGATTTGTATTTCTCTCCATACAGTCCTGAGAGTTGCATAGCTCTGTCACACAGCTGTTTGGCAGGGGACCTGATTTCCTCTGCTGCATTTCAGTAACACTTACAAGTCTTGCCCCTCCCCACAGCCTGTGACTGGACAGTGAAAGGAGAAGCAGCACACAGATGAGCTCATCTCTCAGGGGGCATTACACTGAAAACCAAGGTGAAGAATAACTACACTGACCAACAAATTATAGGGCATTACACTGAAAACCAAGGTAAAGGGGAACTACACTGTCCAACAATATAAGGGGGTACTACACTGACCATCAATGTAGGGGGCATGACACTGAAAACCAAGGTAAAGGGGAACTACACTGACCATCAATGTAGGGGGCATTACAGTGAAAACCAAGGTAAAGGGGAACTACACTGCCCAACAATATAAGGGGGTACTACACTGAACCATCAATGTAGGGGGCATTACACTGAAAACCAAGGTAAAGGGGAACTACACTGACCATCAATGTAGGGGGCATTACACTGAAAACCAGGGTAAAGGGGAACTACACTGTCCAACAATATAAGGGGGTACTACATTGAACATCAATGTAGGGGGCATGACACTGAAAACCAAGGTAAAGGGGAACTACACTGACCATCAATGTAGGGGGCATTACACTGAAAACCAGGGTAAAGGGGAACTACACTGTCCAACAATATAAGGGGGTACTACATTGAACATCAATGTAGGGGGCATGACACTGAATACCAAGGTAAAGGGGAACTACACTGACCATCAATGTAGGGGGCATTACAGTGAAAACCAAGGTAAAGGGGAACTACACTGCCCAACAATATAAGGGGGTACTACACTGAACCATCAATGTAGGGGGCATTACACTGAAAACCAAGGTAAAGGGGAACTACACTGACCATCAATGTAAGGGGCATTACACTGAAAACCAAGGTAAAGGGGGACTACACTGACCATCAATGTAGGGGGCATTACACTGAAAACCAAGGTAAAGGGGGACTACACTGACCATCAATGTAGGGGGCATTACACTGAAAACCAAGGTAAAGTGGAACTACACTGACCATCAATGTAGGGGGCATTACACTGAAAACCAAAGTAAAAGGGAACTACACTGACCATCAATGTAAAGGGGGCACCACACTAACCTTCAGTTTGAGGGCACTACACTGACCATCATTGTAAGGAAGCACTACATTAACCACTAATGTAAGGGAGCACCAAACTGACCACCAATGTAAGGGGGCAACTTCACTGATCGTCAGTGTAAGGGGCCACTACACTGACTGACAATTTAGGGGGCAATACACTGACCACCAATGTAAGGGTGCACTACATAGAACTCTAATGTAGGGGAGCACTACACTGACCACCAATGTAGGGGGGACACTACAGTTTTCATGGCCTGGTTTGCTTTTTCCAACCTTTACTATTTGTTTAGTTTCGTTATTACAACAGGAGTGAGTTGTGTTTGTATAGAACAGTCCTGAGTGTTAAATACCCCAAGTGCACCACGTCTTATTCTTTTTCATTTCTTTTTTTTATATATCCACGAGTTTCTGTAATGGTAAAGTCCTGTGAACTTGAGATAAAACATTTATCAGCGGAGGCTTCCACCAGACTTGAAAGTTGTTACAAAGGTTACGTCTGAGAATGTCTGCATTAGAATGTAAGCTCCTGTGGGGTCTAGTAGCACTGATGTTAAGGGGCGAGAAAGGCCGAGGGTTCTCTCTGAAGCTCGGGGGCGTTTTGTCGGCACAAAATCTAATTTTAGTGAGGAATAAAAAAAATATAACGCCCAGCGCTGCATCTGCTGAGACGTGGGTAACCGTCCAGAACCGGACCAATGTGTCCATGAATAATTCTTATGGTATAGATGGTTATTGATAAGATCAGGAGGCCTGAATGCTTGTCATTCCTGGAAATCTAAGTCGTGTTTTTTTTTTTCCTCCTTTGAGCCACTTCTCAAACTCATTTGCTTAACTATAGCTTTGTACCCTCCGCCAGGAATGCAGACCTGTCTATCTCCTGATCTGTAGCCAGCCAGAAGTGGAGGTTGTGTGTGTACATGTCAGACGCTTGTTTGGCGTGTGCCCAGGTATGTGTTTTCGTGTCACACTTGATGTTTTATGTGCATCCCGGGACACTAAAAACGTGGCTGGCGGTCCCGGCATGTTTTGCTCTCTTGTTTTTTTTTTGCAAATGTCAAAAACATTACAAAAAACATTTCCGAAACATCTGGGAATTGTGCTAGGCGAAAAAAAAAAAAAAAGGGGAGGGTATCTGGGCTCCTTGGAAAGTCAACGCTAATGACTGCAGGAAATCGCTGTTATTGTTGCTCGGGTTGGGGTCTTTGGGAAATAATTTAGGCATGTTACTGTTTTGTGTTCGGCCAAAATGAAAGCGGGATTAGATAAATTGCTCAATCGTGATGCATTTTGTTTTGGAAAATTACTTGTCGGCATCTGTTTTGCTAGAGCCCAAATGTAGAAATGTCCCACGCCTGAAAGTGCGGTACGCCTAAGCAACCAATCGTTTCCAACCCTGAATTGGCCTGTAGGTAGCTTCTAAATACATTCCAGGTTCATCAAAATGCAAAACAACAAAAAAAAAAGGGCACCCAGTCCATTTTCTTACCTCTTTGAGGGGGAAGTGTGCACCTGGGACCTACAGGAGAAGTAGGACCTAAAGAGCTTTGGCCCTACGTCTCCTTTAAATTTGACGCAGCATGTGAACAGCCTTCTCCAGCTGTACTTTAGGCTGGGTTCACATATGAACTGCGTGCGGCTCACAGCAGGGGTCCGGTGAGTCCTGCTTCACGGTTTCAGGTCCGATTTCAGCCCGAATTTTGGGCTGAATTCGGACCTGAAACGGACCAATAGACGCACAGGGTGCCGCATCGGAGATATGTGAACCGACTCCACGGAGAGCCGGTGAAAGTCTCATGCTATTGTGAACCCAACCTTAAACTTTAGGCTGGGTTCACACCATTGCGGATTGGATGCGGAGAACCTCCGCCTTCAATTCGCAATAGCAGGAGATTTTGACCGTCTCTCTATGAAGCTGTTTCGCATATCTACCGCAACAAGTCCGGTGCGTTTTGCACCTGTGCATCATTTGGTCTGTTTCAGGTCCAAATTCAGCCCAAAATTCGGCCTGAAATCGGACCTAAAATGATGGACCAGGACGCACCGGACCCCTGCTGTGAGCCAGATGTGACGATTGTGTGAACCCAGCCTCAGGTGGGCGGCTGGTGGTAAAACCGTGGCTCATCTGCCTGTCTTTACAGCCACCCATGTGAAGGAGTCCCTACAGTGGTGGATAGTGGGAAGACTTGCCATTCTACAGTGCCACTCAGAATGCAACTGTTACACACATATCAGGCAGGTGGGTGGTACTTCCCCCCTGTTCCCCATGAACCTGTTGGGCGCCATGTGTGGGTCACATAGGAGGCCTACCTCAGGGTGGCTTCTTCTGGGCTACGTCATGCAATTACCTGGGGTCATTCATTTTAGCACAGGGGTTACACCTTGCCGGAAAGCTTGCTCACCAATGCCCAGGACCAGGCCAGGGCCACGGTTATGTGAAGAATCAAACATTAAGGCAGTCCCCCAGCTCAGAGATGAGCCGTTTGTGTGTAGAGAAATATTTGGAGTTCTTCCATAAGATGTTGTCCCATGTCTTACACACTCGTAAAGTTGTATGTTTTGCATTAGAAGGGAAATGCAGAGTCTATGCCCACTCAGCCAGTCAGTGTGTACCCCTGTTACCTCACTCCCAGTAACAGAATGAGGTCCCACCGAGCACCTAGCTCCAACTTCACGTGTGCTGACTTAAGCTTTACTTTTCCATACATAGTGATCAGGTCATAGATCTCTGTAACGGTCATCCGCTCCCAAAGACGGATGGAGACAGACCTCTAGGGAGGACCTGTCCCCTAACTAGGTACTATGCCAATGACTGGTTGCAGTACTTCTTGAGGTTTACTTGTAGCAACCTCTGTCTCGCCTTAGTGTTGCAGCTTAACATTTTGTTGTGATGTTGCAAGACCCCTAGTGTGCTATTGTAGTCTCAGACCCTTTCAGACCAGGCTTTGTGCGGTTAAACAACGTTTTCTGAATCGTCCTTTCCCTAACTAACTTTAGTAGTGGCTGCCCCAGTGTACCTGCATAGGTAAAGTCCTTATGGGTTAAGTCCATGATTGGCACAACTCAACTGGAGAAGTTCTTAGCTTGGGTGTGTTTCGTAAGGCCGGCACTTCATAGATGAACTACAAGTTTCAGTGAGTCCTGCAAGGTTTCCATTCTGTAGCCCACTACCCCGTGCTCTCTTGGGACCCCCACCTCTCCCTTTTATATCTCAAGGGACTTGAGGCTGGACCCCACAAACCTGGGCCTTTGCACACCCTAATCACCCTGTGAGGTGTACAGCTTAAGGAACCCCAAGCAACCTTTGAAGGAACCCTGGTTGATAATGCTTGCTATAGTGTGTCCCAGTTAATCGCAAGTCAATGGCCCTTACATTGGTGGTCAGTAGGACCAATGCAATCCTTTCAGACAGCTATAAAAATACTGTAATTGGTGTCATGCTGCCGGCTGGCCAAGTGTCCAGGGTCCTGGAACTATGCAGGCACCATCAAATAGAAGGTCACCAAGCCACAGCTCAAGGAACCCCTAACAACCTTTGAAGGAACCCTGGTTGTGATGGCTGCTATAGCGTGTCCCAGTTAATTAGGAGTCAATGACCCATAACTTAGGTGGTCAGTAGGAACTGCAACCCTTACAGACAACTAATAAAGATAATTGGTGTCATGCTGCTGGTTTGCCAAGTTTGAAGGAACCCTGGTTGAGAATGGCTGCTATAATAATGCAACCCTTACAGATAACTAAAAAAAGATACTGTAATTGGAGTCACGCTGCTGGTTTGCCAAGTGTTAATGGTCCTGGAAATATGCAGGCACCATCAAATGGAAGGTCAACAAGCCACAGCTCAAGGAACCCATAACAACCTCTTGAGGAACCCTAGGGTTCCACAGAGCCCTGGTTGGGAATGGCCGGAGTAGTAAATAAGCTGCCTCATAAAACTTATTGTAAAGCTAACAGAATATTTATAATGTAATTAAATTTATAGAAAAAACAAAAATCTATTTTTTTTTTGTTTCTAATCCTTGTTTTTCCTGACTTGCCCTTTTGTCTCCATAAACTTTATTAAAATAGCGCCGACCCACTTAATAATCTACCTAGAAGCGTAACTACTTGTTTTACTCGGCCTCCTAAAGAAAGAAGCCTTTGTGGAGAGTTCTTTAAAAATGACAGTTGCCAAATATAGCCAGAGTATTGACGACGAATACTTATGAAAACAAATTGTTCCTCATTAATCTCTTTGGACGTAGTCTTTCCAGACTGCCCTCCGTGGAATTCATAGCTCTTGTCGCCAGATGTATGGATTCTTGTTTACTCAATAAAATTAAAAATGAACATGACTCCTTATCTCAGCTATTTGATTAGGTAACTTAAAACGCCGTGTACGTTTTGAAAACACTTTCTCGATAACCTATCAGAAAATTCCTTGTCTGTAGGATAATGCCCTTTGTGTTCCTTCTGGCATGTCACTTGTCGAGTGGTGGATTCGGAGATAGTTTAATTGCTCTTTGGCACACGTCTATACGGTACTTTGTTTGCATTAGCGACTCCAAATACATCAGCGGTTCTCTGGCTCGGTTACTTTTCACGACGTGGTGCGTTATTGGGTATGGTAATGTTTTTATAAAACTTTCTTCAACTGTGCAAACATAGCAGATCAACCAAAGAAAAATTGGAGTTCCTTCAACTTGCCCCATCAAGTCTAAAAGGCTCCTTATCAGGTTGTGGAGAAGACTTGTAACTCCATATAGATTAAATGTGTGGGCAGCAAAGTGGCTTAGTGGTTAGCGCTGTGACCTTAAGGCACCGGGGTCACAGGTTCAAGAATTTGTATGTGGGTCCCGTGTTTATGTGGGTTCCCACTGGGGGTTCTGGTTTCCTCGCGCAATCCAAAAACAAATTTTTTTGGCATCTGAGTAAACTGGCCCTGGTGTGTACGTCTGTACGGGCTTGTCTCCGAAGATAAAGGGCCCATTCACACCATGCCCATGCAGTTTTTGTATGCTGACATGAGGTTTAGACATGTTGGACTATGTGATATTTTTCAAAGGACTGTATTGAATTGTTGATTAATGCATCAAAATTGCAAACATTTTTTAAGGCCCAGCAAGGCGATGGATTGGTGTGATTGGGTACAGTTGGGTTCTGCTATGTTCATGCGTGCCAAATGTAGCAAAGCCATGACAATATATCTAAGGCCAAAGGTGAAGTTTTACAAAATGTACTAAATAATTGACAAAAATGTACTGGAGCCAAAAAAAAGCAACGGCATAGTTATCAATATAGTATCCATTTCAGTATGCCTCAGGCCTACCTAGTGATCGGCAGTCCCACCCAGGCCCATTTACTTATCAGAGTGGCCCACCCAGAGCTCATATTATGTACAGGCCCCATCCGCTCATGGCCCCCAATAACTTTAATTCCTTATTGAGTTACTGTGCATATATAGTGACTTTAAATAAGGGTGATATTGTGGTTCTGGGACATCACCCGGGGCACAGCATCATCAGGATTGCGGTCCAAGATACCAGGATTGTTCCAGCAAATCCGGGACAGTTGGTATGAATGCAGCAATAGGGATAGCAATGCCATACAACATTGTTCCTTATGCTTCTTGGTTTGTTTTTCTTTTCTGTTGATCCCTTTTTTAGCCACGTCCTGTCTACATGCACTCACTCCAGTGTTGTCTGCACATCATTGCTCTGAACTGACTGATGGTGACAACAGTGGACCATGCCTGGGCAATCATTGTTGTGGACTGACTGCCCGATGGTGACAATGGTGGACCATGCCTGGGCAATCATTGCTCTGAACTGACTGCTTGATGGTGGACCATGCCTGGGCAATCGTTGCTGTGGACTGACTGCCTGATGGTGACAATGGTGGGCCAAGCCTGGGCAATCATTGCTGTGGACTTACTGCCTAAAGGTGACCATGGTGGGCCAGGCCTGGGCAATCATTGCTGTGGACTGACTGCCTGAGGGTGACAATGGTGGCCCATGCCTGGGCAATCATTGCTGTGGACTGACTGCCTGATGGTGACAACAGTGGACCATGCCTGGGCAATCATTGCTCTGGACAAGGGGTCTCCAAACTATGGTCCTCCAGTTGTTCAGGAACTACAATTCCTATCATGCCTAGTCATGTCTGTGAAAGTCGGAGTTTTACAATGCCTCATAGTTCCGCAGCTGTAGAGCCGTAGTTTGGAGATCCCTGCTCTGGATGAACTAATTGACTGACTGTGACAATAGTGGACCATGTTTGGGTAATCATTGCTCTGGACTGACTGCCTGATAGTGACAAAGGTGAACCATGCTTGGGCAACCACGCTTGTAATCTCCACTTGACAATGCAGGAGCATATTTTGGAGACAGTTGACACCCTATAACGGGAAGTGCCTGAACGAGGACCTTCATAGCAGGACCTTCATAGTAGGATCACACAGTATTTCTTTACTGAAAGCTGCAGATTTAAAAAAAACTGAGAGCAACTTTTGAAATGACATCAACATCTTAAAAGATATCAGTGATTGGATTTCGATCTGTTTAAATAATGCTATATTCAAACTATCATAAGGCTGTTTGAAGGTGTATCTAAATTACCACCAGTCTGTTAAACTGTGTCTATAACCAAAACATTTTTTTTAAAGGAAGGAGTAAAACTTCTGCCAGTTAATTTTTTTTCTCTCTGTACCATTGGGGAAATTCCCTTCACGTCCCGTCCTGGAGACGCAACAGAAAGTTAGAGGAAATCTCCCGAAGTGAGGGGAATTCCCTTCTTTGACATTTGTCCTCTGAACAGATGTCCCCATTGAAGATTCCTCCTCACCTCTTGTTCTGGGGACAGTTTTAACCTTCTGGATTGCCCCTCACTTTCTTTCTTGGTGGTCACCAGGCAAATCTAGAGGGTGAATCTTCCCAATGCATAATAGCAGCTATCAATGATAACACAGAGGATCTGAGACTAATAGTCCAGATAAAAATGTATTCCTCGCTTCTGGAGGACCTGTCACCTTACCAGGTGCCACACCTAATGACTGCTTGTTACTTCACTTTGTTCACCTTAGCAACTCCAACTCCTCTTCTTGTCTTTCCGAGTTAACCTTTTGTAGTGGTGTTACTTTATACCCCGTAGCGTCTTACAGACCCAGGTTCTTTAGATAACCCAGAACCAACATGCACCCCTTTAAATAACTTCAGACCAGGCTTAGAATTATTAATAAAACTTTATGATGCGGCGTACAGTTCAATGTGAACAACGTCTTTCCCCCTAATCCTAACTAGAGTAGTGTGGCTGCCCAGGCATACCTCCTGTGAGGTGGGAGTCCATTGTGGCAATGTTAATGGCTTGGATGTCTTGCGAGAATCCCACTGGGTTGTTTTACAAGGTGATCGTTTACATGTACTTAAAGGGTTGGTCCACACTTTCGATTTTTCCTGCAGGACGGAAACAACACATTCAAATTTGTGGCTAGACCACATCCTACAACGCACCCTAGCATTTTTTTTTTAAGTATATGTGAACCCCTCACCTTGTATGACAATCCATTCAGTTTAACCACTTACCCTCCGGAAGGTTTTACCTCCCTTCATGACCAGGCCATTTTTTTGCTCATCAGCATTGCGCTACTTTAACTGGTAATGCCGCCATACATAGTTTCTTTTTTAACTGGCAAAAGGTTAAAAAAGAAACGAAAAGGCAAAACATTTGTGTATAGATATAAAAAGAAGATGATTAACCCTTTTTTCCCCTTTTTTATTAGTGATCTCCTTCTTTGTGTTCACAGCTGCATAAGAGCTGGAGGGGGAGAAACAGCAGTACACTGATTTTCCCAGTGAATGGCTGTGAGGGGGGAGGGGCATGTCAGGACAAGTCTGATCATTGGAGGAGAGCAGGCTTAGCTAGAGAACTGACCACACTGTGCTCTCATGCTTAGTGTGGGCAGTTTTTAATAGGAAAGCAGAGGGACTAGCAGAACACCAGGGATTGGCTTTACATATTCTTTATATCTCGGACATGCTGCATCTTCCGGTGTCAGCTGTGTATGGCGATGCTGGATGTCGAGAATTCAGTGATGTCATCTGAGCGCACTCTTGTCTGCCCAGCAAACTGCTGATGCAAGACAGATATCCGCCCCGTGTCTGGGGGTGCATTAAAATCCAATTCTTCCAGCTGCAGGCTGACGCTCCATTTCAATGTAACGAAGTACAGTTCCTCATGAAATCTAAATTCCCCCGCAGACTGTTTACATTGGCCGGGCGGTTTCCTCCGCCCACTTTATCGGGTGAAAAATGGCGAGGAGACACGCTAAAAGTGATACAACCCATATGTCCCATGTAAATGAGCCTTCCCGCAGATGTCTCAAGATTGGAGCGACTCACGATCTGCAGATTTGGATGGCTTCTGCATGTGCACAAAAGAGGGGGCATGCTGGGGCTTGTAGTTCCACAACAGCCAGAGAATAACGCTGTAATTTTGTCGCTAACGAAAGGTAAAAATGTTACTTTTAAAGTGGTATTAAACCCAAAATTGTAATATATTGCAGCTTACCAATCATTAGATGTGGTGGCTGCATTAGTTTTCTTTTATTTTTATTTTTTTTTTTAGGCTTTTTCCCCCACCTGTTTTTCACCCGGTGATCTGACCAGTAACACACTTCTTTTATTAGGGCACCCCCACTCTGGATGAAGGTGCACAGGGGCAGGGGAGCATCTTTGGACTGCAGCATTGTCAGTCTGAGGGGGAGTCATTGCAGCTTAAGGGGGGCAATAAAAATGCGACTCAACTTGTGTTTTTAGCACCCCCCCCCAACCGCAACTCTAAACGAGCCCTTAAGCTGCAACGGCAGCGGACAAGGTTGTTCACATGTCGGGTTCGCGATGCTTCACTTCACACCTGCGGCAAATATTTTCTGGCATAAGGCATTGGGCTTACTGCCCGCTGAACGCAACCAATTCAAGTGAATAAGGAAGAGCTGCGAATGCCCTGCGTTTTTGTTTGTGGCACATTTGTGCAGAATTATGGGGTTAAAACAGGTGGTGAGAAGGCGTCACTTCACCTCCTCACCGCCTGTCAAGCAGCTCAGAAAAGCGATCTTGGCGCCAGCACTATCTCAATGCATGGGCACCCCTGGGACCGGCCCAGGGGCCCCAGGTGCTTGGGAGTCCCATGATAAACTTGCGTAACATCGTACTTGCCAACTGTCCCGGATTTACTGGGAGAGTCACGCTTTTTACTAAGCTGTCCCGGGATGGCCGTGTCCAGGGCAGCATCTTGGAACCTGTTCTGTGCCCTCGTGATTCCCCCCTGAAAAGCGATCTTAGCGACAGGACCATATTAATTCATTTGCACCCCTGGGCCCCAAGCGCTTGGGGGTTCCATGATAAACTTGCACAATATCATACTTGCCAACCGTCCCGGATTTACTGGGATAGTCATGCTTTTTACTAAGCTGTCCCGGGATGGCCGTGTCCAGGGCAGAATCTTAGAACCTATTCTGTGCCCTCGTGATTCCCCCATGAAAAGTGATCTTAGCGACAGGACCATATTAATTCATGGGCACCCCTGGGCCCCAAGCGCTTGGGGGTTCCATGATAAACATGCACAACATCATACTTGCCAACCGTCCCGGATTTACTGGGATAGTCATGCTTTTTACTAAGCTGTCCCGGGATGGCCGTGTCCAGGGCAGAATCTTAGAACCTATTCTGTGCCCTCGTGATTCCCCCATGAAAAGTGATCTTAGCGACAGGACCATATTAATTCATTTGCACCCCTGGGCCCCAAGCACTTGGGGGTTCCATGATAAACATGCACAACATCATACTTGCCAACCGTCCCGGATTTACTGGGACAGTCACGCTTTTTACTAAGCTGTCCTGGGATGGCCGTGTCCAGGGCAGAATCTTAGAACCTATTCTGTGCCCTCGTGATTCCCCCATGAAAAGTGATCTTAGCGACAGGACCATATTAATTCATTTGCACCCCTGGGCCCCAAGCGCTTGGGGGTTCCATGATAAACTTGCACAACATCATACTTGCCAACTGTCCCGGATTTACTGGGACAGTCACGCTTTTTACTAAGCTGTCCCGGGATGGCTGCGTCCAGGGCAGCATCTTGGAACCTATTCTGTGCCCTCGTGATTCCCCCATGAAAAGTGATCTTAGCGACAGGACCATATTAATTCATTTGCACCCCTGGGCCCCAAGCGCTTGGGGGTTCCATGATAAACTTGCACAATATCATACTTGCCAACCGTCCCGGATTTACTGGGATAGTCATGCTTTTTACTAAGCTGTCCCGGGATGGCCGTGTCCAGGGCAGAATCTTAGAACCTATTCTGTGCCCTCGTGATTCCCCCATGAAAAGTGATCTTAGCGACAGGACCATATTAATTCATGGGCACCCCTGGGCCCCAAGCGCTTGGGGGTTCCATGATAAACATGCACAACATCATACTTGCCAACCGTCCCGGATTTACTGGGACAGTCACGCTTTTTACTAAGCTGTCCTGGGATGGCCGTGTCCAGGGCAGAATCTTAGAACCTATTCTGTGCCCTCGTGATTCCCCCATGAAAAGTGATCTTAGCGACAGGACCATATTAATTCATTTGCACCCCTGGGCCCCAAGCGCTTGGGGGTTCCATGATAAACTTGCACAACATCATACTTGCCAACTGTCCCGGATTTACTGGGACAGTCACGCTTTTTACTAAGCTGTCCCGGGATGGCTGCGTCCAGGGCAGCATCTTGGAACCTATTCTGTGCCCTCGTGATTCCCCCATGAAAAGTGATCTTAGCGACAGGACCATATTAATTCATTTGCACCCCTGGGCCCCAAGCGCTTGGGGGTTCCATGATAAACTTGCACAACATCATACTTGCCAACCGTCCCGGATTTACTGGGATAGTCATGCTTTTTACTAAGCTGTCCCGGGATGGCCGTGTCCAGGGCAGAATCTTGGAACCTATTCTGTGCCCTCGTGATTCCCCCATGAAAAGTGATCTTAGCGACAGGACCATATTAATTCATTTGCACCCCTGGGCCCCAAGCGCTTGGGGGTTCCATGATAAACATGCACAACATCATACTTGCCAACCGTCCCAGATTTACTGGGACAGTCACGCTTTTTACTAAGCTGTCCCGGGATGGCTGCGTCCAGGGCAGCATCTTGGAACCTATTCTGTGCCCTCCTGATCCCCCCCCCCCCATACTGTGCCCTCCTGATCCCCCCCTATACTGTGCCCTCCTGATCCCCCCCTATACTGTGCCCTCCTGATCCCCCCCTGTACTGTGCCCTTTTGCCCCCCCCTGCTGTACTGTGCCCTTTTGCCCCCCCCCCCGCTGTACTGTGCCCTTTTGCCCCCCCCCCCCGCTGTACTGTGCCCTTTTGCCCCCCCCCCTCACTGTACTGTGCCCTTTTGCCCCCCCCTCACTGTACTGTGCCCTTTTGCCCCCCCCTGCTGTACTGTGCCCTTTATATTGATTAATCTTTGATTTTTGTCATGTTTTCTTATTGTTTAAAATCAATTTTATTGACAGTACGAATGAATATCTGTTTATTTCTATCAACTATTTATACTTTAATTCTTTAGAGTAGATGTATAAATTGGGGCCTGCTGGTAAGGGCCCCAGTGTATTACTCTGCCCAGGGGCCTATCATGCTATTAAGATGGCCCTGTAAAGTGCAGATCGCTCTTCAGAAGAGTGGCGGTTTAGATGCAGGTATAAACCTAGCCAAAAACACATGAGAAACAAAAACAAAAAAGCCTAAAAAAAATAAAAATAAAACAAATGCAGCCACTAGATCTAAGGACTGCTATGCTGCAATCTATTCCAATGTTCTTGTAACATGTGACGTTGTCGTGCTCGGAGTGCACCTTTAAGCTCCCCGCTCATACCGCAGCCTGAGAACATTCCTGTTATCTGATTCTCTGTTGTAACTTGTCTCTTTTTTATTGGGATTCTTCCTGCTGGAGGAACCCGCTATTCTACATCCTCCAACAATAACAAAATATTTCATCCTTCGCGTATTTAATGGCGTGATTTATAGAAGACAAAGACGTCCCCTATATACAGGAGACTGCAGCTTACATCATTACAGAGGTGGGGGGACTAGAAGTCCCAGTATGTCCTGCCAAACTTCTACTTGTCTCCCTGGATAGATGGCGATTGTGCAAGATGAGATCTGATAGAACAAGCATAGCGCAGGTTCATGGGGCTGCCATGCATCTCACATCCTTCAGCTTTACACTGAGACATTGACCTTCACATGTCACCATATACAGGAACAATCGTTACATAGTAGGTGAGGTTAAAAAAAGATACAAGTCCATCAAGTCCAACCTATGTGTGTGATTATGTGTCAGTATTACATTGTATATCCCTGTATGTTGCGGTCATTCAGGTGCTTATCTAATAGTTTTTTTAAACTATCGATGCTCCCCGCTGAGACCACCGCCTGTGGAAGGGAATTCCACATCCTTGCCGCTCTTACAGTAAAGAACCCTCTACGTAGTTTAAGGTTAAACCTCTTTTCTTCTAATTTCAATGAGTGGCCACGAGTCTTGTTAAACTCCCTTCTACGAAAAAGTTTTCTCCTTATTGTGGGGTCACCAGTACGGTATTTATAAATTGAAATCATATCCCCTCTCAAGCGTCTCTTCTCCAGAGAGAATAAGTTCAGAGCTCGCAACCTTTCCTCATAACTAATATCCTCCAGACCCTTTATTAGCTTTGTTGCCCTTCTTTGTACTCGCTCCATTTCCAGTACATCCTTCCTTAGGACTGGTGCCCAGAACTGGACAGCATACTCCAGGTGCAGCCGGACCAGAGTTTTGTAGAGCGGGAGAATTATCGTTTTATCTCTGGAGTTGATCCCCTTTTTAATGCCAATATTCTGTTTCCTTTGTTAGCAGCAGCTTGGCATTGCATGCCATTGCTGAGCCTATCATCTACTAGGACCCCCAGGTCCTTTTCCATCCTAGATTCCCCCAGAGGTTCTCCCCCCAGTGTATAGATTGCATTCAGATTTTTGCCACCCAAATGCATTATTTTACATTTTTCCACATTAAACCTCATTTCCCATGTAGTCGCCCACCCCATTAATTTGTTCAGATCTTTTCGCAAGGTTTCCACGTCCTGCGGAGAAGTTATTGCCCTGCTTAGCTCAGTATTGTCCACCAATACAGAGATTGAACTGTTTATCCCATCCTCCAGATCATTTATGAACAAATTAAATAGGATTGGTCCCAGCACAGAACCCTGGGGAACCCCACTACCCACCCCTGACCATTCCGAGTACTCCCCATTTATCACCACCCTCTGAACTCGCCCTTGTAGCCAGTTTTCAATCCATGTACTCACCCTATGGTCCATGCCAACGGACCAGTAAATGTTTATGGGGAACTGTGTCAAATGCTTTTGCAAAATCCAGATACACCACGTCTACGGGCCTTCCTTTATCTAGATGGCAACTCACCTCCTCATAGAAGGTTAATAGATTGGTTTGGCAAGAACGATTCTTCATGAATCCATGCTGATTACTGCTAATGATATCGTTCTTATTACTAAAATCTTATATATAGTCCCTTATCATCCTCTCCAAGAGTTTACATACTATTGATGTTAGGCTAACTGGTCTGTAATTCCCAGGGATGTATTTTAGGCCCTTTTTAGATATTGGTGCTACATTGGCTTTTCTCCAATCAGCTGGTACCATTCCAGTCAGTAGAAAATTAGGAACAATGGTCTGGCAATTACTTGACTGAGTTCCCTAAGTACCCTCGGATTATACAACAATGTTATATCTTAAAAAAAATCTCCAACTTTTGTCATTAAAAAGCTATCCTTAGATTCCAGTCCGGTGAGATGATCTCATCAGTCTGCTGCAGGCAAGGGGAAGCATTTCCTCAGTCTCCTCTCCCTCCAGTGATCAGATTGCAACAATATAACGTTTAGTTTGGTGCCATTTCAAGGGTGTGTGCAATTTTAAAGCGTGAACTTGTTTGGTAACTATTTACAGTTACGGTCAGCGTAAATGTTTTTAATATTTTACCAAACAACTGGGTGTTGTATATTTATGCACTCTATGCATTTATGCACAAATACTGTGTGACATAAAAAAATGCAACATCTACCATTTTATTCTCTAGGGTAGGGTTCTCCACACTTTTTAAACAAAGAGCCGCCAATTTACTGTCCTTCAGACTTTAGGGGGGCCAAACTGTGGCCATCAGGAGTAGAAAATGTCCCAGCATCAGTAAACAGTAAACAATGCCCCACCTTTGGTGTCAGTGAGAGGAATTGTGCCCTTTAATTGCTATCATTGGTAGGAATAGTGCCCCATCATTGGTGTCATCGGGCCCTATTGTTGGTGTTGGTGTCAGTGGGAGGAACTGTGCCTCATCATTGGTTAGAATTTTTGCCCCATTGTTGGTGTCAGTGGGAGGAATAGTGCCCCATCATTGGTGTCATTGGAAGGAATAGTGCCCCATCATTGGTGTCATTGGAAGGAATAGTGTCCCATCATTGGTGTCATTGGAAGGAATAGTGCCCCGTCATTGGTGTCATTGGAAGGAATAGTGTCCCATCATTGGTGTCATTGGGAGGAATAGTGCCCCGTCATTGGTTTCTTTGGGAGGAAAAGTGCCCCGTCATTGGGGGGAATAGTGCCCCATCATTGGTGTCACTGGGAGGAATTGTGCCCCATCATTGGTGTCATTGGGAGGAATAGTACCCCGTCATTGGTTTCTTTGGGAGGAGTAGTGCCCCATCATTGGTGTCATTGGGGGGAATAGTGCCCCATCATTGTTGTCATTGGGAGGAATTATGCCCCATCATTGGTGTCGTCAGGCCCCATTGTTGGTGTCATTGGGCAAAAACTGTGCGCCATTGTTGGTGTCAGTGGAAGGAATAGTGCCTCTTTGTCATTGGGCTCCATTGTTGGTGTCATTGGTACCAATTATGCTAGAGATGCACTGAAATTTTGGCACTCTAAACATATCGGGCGAAAATGGTGTTATCTGCACTTTGCCAATAAGAAAAAAGGTGGCGATAATGATGCCAAAAACGCACGCAATTTTGCCACGACTTTTCCTCGACTCTATTGCGCATTTTGCCAAGCTTTTTCTTGTGGTGTGTTTTTCAAAGGTCGCGTGACTCAAAAACCACATTAAAATGTAACCAGGGTGCGTTATTGATGCTTTTTTTAATGCATTTCAAAGGGGAGGTGAGTTTTTGTGGCTTTTTTTTTTTTTTCTGACCAAAAATGCAGCAAGCAAGATTTTTTTAAACACCGCAACGGAAGTGCAACGGACCAGTGTGCAGATATACAGTATATCACAAAAGTGAGTACACCCCTCACATTTATGTAAATATTTCTGTCCCCTCAAAATAACTCAACACACAGCCATTAATGTCTAAACCGCTGGCAACAAAAGTGAGTACACCCCTAAGTGAAAATGTCCAAATTGGGCCCAATTAGCCATTTTCCCTCCCCGGTGTCATGTGACTCGTTAGTGTTACAAGGTCTCAGGTGTGAATGGGGAGCAGGTGTGTTAAATTTGGTGTTATCGCTCTCACTCTCTCATACTGGTCACTGGAAGTTCAACATGGCACCTCATGGCAAAGAACTCTCTGAGGATCTGAAAAAAAAGAATTGTTGCTCTACATAAAGATGGCCTAGGCCAGTGATGGGGAACCTTGTCACCCCAGATGTTTTGGAACTACATTTCCTATGATGCTCAACTACACTGCAGTGTGCATGAGCATCATGGGAAATGTAGTTCCAAAACATCTGGGGTGACAAGGTTTGCCTTCACTGGCCTAGGCTATAAGAAGATTGCCAAGACCCTGAAACTGAGCTGCAGCACGGTGGCCAAGACCATACAGCGGTATAACAGGACAGGTTCCACTCACAACAGGCCTCACCATGGTCCACCAAAGAAGTTGAGGTCACGTGCTCAGCGTCATATCCAGAGGTTGTCTTTGGGAAGTAGACATATGAGTGCTGCCAGCATTGCTGCAGAGGTTGTAGGGGTGGGGGGGTCAGCCTGTCAGTGCTCAGACCATACGCCGCACACTGCATCAAATTGGTCTGCATGGCTGTCGTCCCAGAAGGAATAAATTCAATCATGAAATATTTTTATGCACGATTCACGCTTCCTCCCAAGATTCAAGTTTTTTTCTTATTGGAGTTGATTGAAAAATGATTGAATCCTGGGTGAAAGTTTTGTGAACCTCGAGTGAAACAATTTATCAATTGACTCCTTTTGTGTTTTTTGGTGTGATTATTGTTTTTTTTTTTTTTTTTTTCGTTTTTTTAAACCAAACAATTTCGATCGTGTCGTTTCCCACGCACGGCGTTAACGAAATTGACACATTTTACAGCTTGTTTTGATCTGGAGAATCCGAACATCAGATGGAGTGTGTTTTGCCACGACTTCCTAGTAAATCATTGACAGCTCGGCCTTTAACTGGCACAACAGCCAACAGCAAATGCTTCTATAGAAACAAGGACAAAGCTCTATCACCAGAACCTTGTCACATGGCAAATAAACCGCCTACTACAAGCTAGGTCAGGCTGTGCTGGTGTGAGGATATTCCTCCAAGAAGGTAGAAGGAGTTTAGTAAAAAGAAAAAAAAAAAAAAGTCCATACTTCCAACATCCGCTCTTCTTTTATCTCTTGTTCACTCAGGTTAATTACAGACTTATTTAACCACTTGACCTCCGGAAGATTTACCCCCCTTCTAGGGCTGGAGAAAAAAATCGATTTAAATCTTGAATCGAGTTGAGAGGTCAAATCGATTAAAAATTTAAACAAATCGATTTTTTTTAAGATTTTTTTTTTTTTTTTCACCGCGCGGTTCCTGAGGAGTTGCAGGCAGGAGTCTTTAGGTGAGGCCGCGGCTTCGGCCTAGTCTGCGGCTTCGGCCTAGTCTGCGGCTTCGGCCTAGTCTGCGGCTTCGGCCTAGTCTGCGGCTTCGGCCTAGTCTGCGGCTTCGGCCTAGTCTGCGGCTTCGGCCTAGTCTGCGGCTTCGGCCTAGTCCGCGGCTTCGGCCTAGTCCGCGAGGCCGGACGCCGCGGACTAGGCCGAAGCCTAAAAGCTCCTGCCTGCAGCTCCCCAGGACCGGCGCTGACACTGAGCCGGCCCTGAGGAGCTGCGGGAAGGAGTTTTTAGGTGAGGCCACGGCTTCGGCCTAGTCCGCGAGGTCGGACGCCACGGACTAGGCCCAAGCCGCGGCCGCGGCCTAAACACTCCTGCCTGCAGCTCCTCAGGACTGGCGTGGTGTCCAAAAAAAACCAAAAAAAACTCGATTCAAATCGTGAATCGAGTGTTTTTTTTTTTTAAAGAAAATCGCAGATTTTTTTTTTTTTTTTTAAATCTCCCAGCCCTACCCCCTTCAGACCAGGCCATTTTTTGCGATACAGCATTGCGTTACTTTAACTGACAATTGCGCGGTCGTGCAACGCTGTACCCAAATAAAATTGATGCCCCCCTTTTCCCACAATCACGTAAATTGAAAAGTTAAATAAAAAAAAATTGATATATATATATATATATATATATATATATATATATATTTATATATTTATTATTATTATTTTATTTATTTATTTATTTTTTTATTTAACTTTTCAATTTACATGATTTTTTTTGGTGGTATTTAATTACCTCCTGCGGTTTTTATTTTTTTGCACTATTAACAAAAAAGCCGACAATTAAAAAAAATATATATATATTACTTTCTGCTATAAAACATCCAAAAAAAAAATTTTCTTCATAAATTTAGACCAATATGTATTCTGCTGTGAGTTTCCGGTGCTGCCATCTTGGATTACGGGAGCCAGCTGTGGCTTCCCGAGGAACCAAAGCCAGCTCGCCACTGCACAAGTGTAAGCTTGCATGGCGCTTTGCGAATGGTCATGCAGTCTCCTGGGATGTGTGACATGTCCCAGGAGGCTGTTGGGAGGGGAGGGGGTCGGACAAACGGACACCATCCTTGCCTAAGTGGGAGTAAATACAGTAAAACCTTGGATTGCGAGCTTAATTCGTTCCAGAAACATGCTTGCAATCCAAAGCGCTTGTATATCAAAACAAATTTCCCCATAAGAAATAATGGAAACTCAGACGATTCGTTCCACAACCATTTATTCATAGGTCCTTCAGTTTATAGTCTATATAAAAAGATTATAGCAATGTGACCAGGTTGTGTAACCATAAAATGTCCATCTACAAATGGAAGCCTCCACAAGGGGATTAGAAGCAAAATCCAGCAGGAGCTCCAGAGTGTTAACAAGAAGAGAGGCGCCTCTAAGTGTAGCAATATGTTGCTAAATGTTGCACCTTCATTAAAGTATCCATATTGCTACACGAGGTGCCTCTCTTCTCTTTTATACTGAGTTGTGACATGACGCTACTTGTGTATCAAAACATCGCTTGTATATCAAGTCAAAATTTATTTAAAAATTTTGTTTGTCTTGCAAAACGCTCTCAAACCAAGTTACTCTCAAACCAAGGTTTTACCGTACTGAGAAAATTGGAACTTGCTAAAGCCACCCGCCCCCCATCCACCACCGCAAGAAAACCTGTAGCTCACTTTTTGAGTGAACTTGCACTTTAAAAATGTTCTTAGCCTGAAAAAAAAAAAAGGAGGACGTACAGCCACCACATCTAAGGACTAGCATGCCAGTATATTTTTGTTCTAGAGTTTAGATCTACCTTATATGGTGTCTCTTTCATCCGTACCAATAGTCTGTCTGAAGTCATACAAGTATGGTTGGAGGTGTGAGGGATGTGGTCTTTGGCCTTAAAAAATGAATACTAGAACGTTCTCTTTTTTTCCATCTCAAAAAGTGGAGAGGGACACACAGATACTTATTCCCTTGCTTCTTCGGGGTTGTGTCCTTCCCTTTGAAGACGGTGCCAGTCTGTTCCTTTTTTTTTTTTTCCCCCCGAACATTCTGTGGGAACCAGAAATTCTACAATGAGTTGAGTCACAGACACGGGGCCTACACATGAATTTCTCAGAATCCCCAGTGCCGTGGGACTGGCTGAACCTTCTTTCCGCTGCTCTTCCCAGCTTTCCCATACGAGAGGGGAGACTCCTAGCAGTAGGAAATGACACACACATAACATCTGCTAATGGTGCATGACGGGCCATGTCTATCAGAGCTCCCGCTTAATAATGGCAGACAGATGTGCCACCTTTTAACTCTGCCCTAGTCAACCCCTTAATTCACAACGGCTTTCTGTGTCTGAAGAGCAATGGTGTCACCGAGTGACCTTGTGGAGGGCAGGGGTCCTTCAGACAGGAGGTTGACCTGCTGAGCGTACAGGAACCCTTCATGTTATTTTGAGAGGTCCAGCTACCCAAAAGATATTCCAGGCCTGGATGGATGCTGGTGGGCTGAATCACCTGCGGACCCTTTGTATATGGCAGTGAGTTGGAGGTGAGACATCCGCTGTCTGCTGGGATCTGGTGGTATTCATGGATACTACAAACACGCAGTCCACTGTGTGATGGTGAATTGCATACCTCCAATCATTGATGGCTTATCTTCTTACTTGTCTATCACAGATAAATACCATTTATCTAAATCGTATAGTGAGGACACTGGCTGGATACTCATAGATCCTGGGTTACAGGCTGCTACCTTCAGGTGATTGGACTCTGACAAAGCTTTTGGACATGCACCCATTGGGTCTACCCCTATAAACCCTACTGTAGCTCAAATTGCTGAAAAAGTTAAAATGGTACTAAAGTCTTATGGTTTTTCACCTCAATCCATTCTATGCATTAAGGTGAAAAACCTTCTGTGTGCTGCAGCTCCTCCCAGACCCCCCCCCTCCCCTTTGTTTTTTCCTTACCTGAGCCTGATCCAATCCAGCGGAATGCAGGAGGGCAGCAGCTCCAGCAACTGTCTCTGCCCTCATTGAGCAGACTTATAGCAGCGGGAGCCATTGGCTCCCACTGCTGTCAGTCAAATGGCATGACACGGGAGTGGGGGGGCGGGCCGAGTCCCTCTGTGTCAATGGATGTAACAGCGGGAATTGGGAGTGAGCATGCACTGGTGCCTCCATAGAGAACGGCTTTCCGTGTGGGCACCCGCCAAAGAGGAGGGGCCTGGAGTGCCTGCAGGGGACCCCAGAAGGGGGCTGCTTTGTGCAAAACCATTGCACAGAGCACGTAAGTATAACATGTTTGTTATTTTAATAAAAAAAAAAAGGAGGCTTTAATGGAACTTCAATGCTGGTTCCAATAGAAAGGTGTAAGATGGGCTCATGAGCATCAGAACTGGGCCACGGAGCAATGGAAGAAAAGGTCCTGGTCTGATGAATTCAAGAATGGCTTGAGGAACGCAACGAGTTTGAGATGTTGACTTGTTCTCCAGATTCTCAAGGTCTCAATCCAATCGAGCATCTGTGGGATGAGTTGGTAAAATAAGTCCGATCCATGGAGGCCCCACCTCACAACTTACAGGACTTAAAGGATTGACGGCTTGGTGCTGGACACCACCGCATACCTTCAGAGGTCTAGCCAAGTCCATGCCTCAACTTTTTGTGGCGGGTGGTCCTAATGTTTAGTCCGATCAATGTAGAGCTTGTATTGACCTAGTTACATTTTTCATAAACAACCATCTGCAGAAAATTATTTCCCATCAAGCTGGTAAATCATTTTATCCATATTAGGAATGTGACTGGTATTTGATATGTCACAAATTATTGACCCTCAGTGGAGCCAAGGCACCTACACAGTTAAAATTTCCAGTCTTCTATCAGGCCCATAGAGAGATGCCTTCATTGCATTGTGAAATGTTGGATGACTGAGAAGTTGGCATAGCTTTCAACAGACAAGTTAGGAGCTCCCCAGGACTCGCAGAGGCTCCATACCGCAGGCATGTACTGAACCTCCCAGTTCCTTCTACAAAGACCACTGTTAGTTTTAGTTTGTTATGGAAGTGACATACCATTAAGCATCATTCCAGCTCCTGGTGCTCATAACCTGCTGGGTGCTCCATTGTTGTATAACGCACTTGAACTGACTTCCCATTCCTCATCCCCACCCTTTCCCCTTGTGCTTCCCTTTATCGGTGTATACATCTAGAGTAGGACAGCACAGGATCTAACCACTTGTTATCACAGATATAAATAATTACTTGATATTAAAGTCTATTATTAAAATTCATCATTGTTACTTTATATTGTCACACGAAGGTTCGGACATGGTAAATCCTGCTCTGGATTCAGTTATACGAAGATGAAATTAGGAAAGTTTGCCCTGCCCTGCTTCCTGATTGGCGGGGAGGAAGGTTAGTGTGAAAACAGCGAAAATTAATTTGCTATCGTCACACAATTGGGTGGGATCAGGGCGCGCACTCTGTGCCCCAAGCCCACCCTATTTTGAAGCCTATTAGAACCTCTGGCTCTAATCAGGTGCTTCAAAAAGCACCATCCCCTCCCGCCCCCGCCATAGGAATTAAGGAATCCAGTGTCCTGAAAGGGGCCGGGCGCATGGATGGATGGGGGGGGGGCGGGGGGCGGCGCCCGTGCGCCCACAGTGCACGGGCCACCACTGTCACTGACACCAATGATGGGGCACTATTCCTTCCACTGACACCAATGATGGGGCACTATTCCTTCCACTGACACCAATGATGGGGCACTATTCCTCCCACTGTCACCAGTGATGGGGCCCTATTCCTTCCACTGACACCAATGATGGGGCACTATTCCTCCCACTGTCACCAGTGATGGGGCCCTATTCCTCCCACTGACACCAATGATAGGGCACTATTCCTCCCACTGTCACCAGTGATGGGGCACTATTCCTCCCACTGTCACCAGTGATGGGGCACTATTCCTCCCACTGACACCAGTGATGGGGCACTATTCCTCCCACTGACACCAGTGATGGGGCACTATTCCTCCCACTGACACTAATAATGGGGACTATTCCTCCCACTGACACCAGTGATGGGGCACTATACCTCCCACTGACACCAATGATGGAGCACTATTCCTCCCACTGACTCTAATAATGGGGCACTATTCCTCCCACTGACACTAGTGATGGAGCACTATTCTTCCCACTGACACAGATGTTGGGACACTATTGCTTCTGCTGACACCAATGTTGGGGCACTATTCCTCCCACTGACACCAATGATGGGGAATTATTCCTCCCACTAATACCAGTAATGGGGCACTATTCCTCCCACTGACAACAATGATGGGGCATTATTTATGCCACTAATACCAACGATGGGGCACAGTTTATTACCATTGGCACCAGGGCATTTTCTACTCACACTGGCTATAGTCCAGCCCCCTCAGAGTCTGATGGGCAGTAAACTGGCCCTCTGCTTAGAAAGTTTGGAGACCCCTGCTCCAGAGGAACCCTGGTAGAGAATGGCTGAACTAGATGGTAAACCATGGTCCAGTGAGAATTGCTTATATATACTCCGTATATTGGTCTGCTTTGGCTAACCCTAGGTTCATCTTGCGCTTTAAGCTGTGTGCACATGACCGGACTTTTCCACCGGAGTGGTCCGACAGAACAAATCCGTCGGACAATCCGACCGTGTGTAGGCTTCATCGGACCTTCAGCTGACTTTTTCTGTTGAAAATCTGACGAACTTTAGATTTAGAACATGTTTCAAATCTTTCGGACGGACTCGAGTCCGGTCGAAAAATCCGTTCGTCTGTATGCTAGTCCGACGGACAAAAAAGGACGCTAGGGCATCTATTGGCTACTGGCTATGAACTTCCTTATTCTAGTCCCTTCGTACGTCATCACGTTCAAACCAACGGACTTTCGACCGGACTTTAGTCCGTTTGTGTGTGGGCAAGTCCGGTCGTACGAAAGTCCGTCGAAAAGACCGTCGGACCTTTGATGCTGAAATGTCCACTCGTGTGTACGCGGCGTTAGCCTAACTGTACGACTTTAGATTTACTAATACTATGTAATATAAGGACCTACCTAAAGTGGTCAGTCAATTTATATCCAATCAGATAGGCTCTTACAGTACATATAAAAAACAAAACAAAAAAATTCCCACCACATTTACTACACCATCTAACGGATGTGTTCCTTGCAAATCTGCTTATTTGCATATATATGTGGAATCTGCACTGTCTCGTCAAGGCCCAACCCCGACAGCTTGGCGATGTAGAACTCTTCAAATCCTCATTTTATACAATTGCTGTCCAGTGTACCTTACTGATTACCAGCACTCAAGCCCTGATGATGGGGGAGTCGTGAGCCCCCCGAAGTGTGTTGTATATATCCTGTGACCTGTTGTCTAGATAGAAAACTTCTAGTGGAATTAGTGTAAACCTGCGGTGTTCTCATCCTCTTTAATATACAGAGTCCAAAGGCTGCTGTGCTGAATTCAGGAGCAGAGCCCATCAAAGAGAAAATTACTTGGTGGTTGCAGCTTCCAGCTGTTGTAGGCAGAGCTTGTTCCTCCTAATGATGGGAACCATCACACTAATACCAAAAGGTTACAAGAATGAGGGATTCCTAAAATAAATCTGTCTTCTCAGTAAAAGTCAGCGAGACCCAGAGAGGAAGTGAGTCTCCCTCCGCCCATCCCAGCTCCACATGCCTGTAATTGTTAGTGTCTGCTGTAAACCACCGCAGTATACAGATGAGCGCGATGCGGGGAAGAAACACTTTTCATGTGCTGACAGGGGAGACCCACCAGATGTCATGGGGAAATAGTCTCCAAATTCTTCAAGGTAGCTTTGCTGAGCAAGAATATGCAACCAATGTTTGACAGAATATAGCCTATCCATTTAATAGAGAGAGGTGACATCACTTAGAATACTGCCTATCCATTCACTAGAGACCGGTGACATCACTGAGAATGCAGCCTATCCATTCACTAGAGGGAGGTGACATCACTGAGAATACAGCCTATCCATTCACTAGAGAGAGGTGACATCACTGTGAATGTAGCCTATCCATTCACTAGAGAGCGGTGACATCACTGAGAATGTAGCCTATCCCTTCACTAGAGAGAGGTGACATCACAGAGAATGCAGCATATCCATTCACTAGAGAGAGGTGACATCACTGAGAATGTAGCCTATCCCTTCACTAGAGAGAGGTGACATCACTGAGAATGCAGCCTATTCATTCAATAGAGAGGTGACCTCACTGAGAATATAGCCTATCCATACACTAGAGAGAGGTGAAATCACTGAGAATGTAGCCTATCCCTTTACTAGAGACCGGTGACATCACTGAGAACACAGCCTATCCATTCACTAGAGTCCAGTGACATCACTGGGAATGTGGCCTATCCCTTCACTAGAGAGAGGTGACATCACTGAGAATGCAGCCTATCCATTCACTAGAGACCGGTGACATCACTGAGAATGTAGCCTATCCCTTCAATAGAGAGAGGTGACATCACTGAGAATGTAGCCTATCCCTTCACTAGAGGGAGGTGACATCATTGAGAATGCAGCCTATCCAATAACTAGAACATGCCGCTGCTAATTTCTCCTTGGCACTTTCCAATGTTCATCAAAGTTATTAACTGTGTTGACCATTTTGAGTCCTTCCATGCACATATAATATTTGAGGAACGAAGAAAGATGGACATCTTTGACCCCCGAAAATGTGTTGGCTGTTTTACGTTTTGTTGTTGTGAAGGAACACCATTATTAGAAGACTTTGGACTTTCAGTTCTTTAGCCTAGCACTTTCATTAATCTTTTATACATGGAGACTGATGACATCATCATGGCTCATGCCAGTTTAGCATCTTTTATCTTTGCTTAGAATTTCCATTTTCCCGTTCCATTCCCCTCCTCATACACGTCAAGACATTTATCACCATAATGGTTCATTAGCAACGCAAGTCTGATTTAGGAAAGGAAGAATGTTTTTTATTTTTATCCTGGTTCCTGCCCTACGCGCAGATAATTGTCACTTCATTCGTTTAGAGGTCCTAAGCTTTATCAATTTTTAAATATTTGTTGATTTTCCTGCATCAGCTGCAGTTTTCCACACAATTATTCTGAAGTGGTAAAGCTGCCATGTTTATTCCCGCTTCACATTTCTGCAAGTGGTAAGCTTCTTTGCTCAGAAAAAGTCTCTTTTTTTTTTGTAAATAGATAACTAGTTTTTTACATTATAATGTAATCTATTATGTCACCTATTACAATAAAGTAGAGATGGGTTTGAAGTTCAGCTAGAGATGGGTTTGAAGTTCGGCCAGACATGGGTTCATAGTTCAACTAGAGATGGGTTTGATGTTCAGTAAGAGATGGGTTTCGAAGTTCAACAAGAGGTGAGTTTGATGTTCAGCTAGAGATGGGTCTGATCAGCTAGAGGTGAGTTTGATGTTCAGTTAGAGATGGGTTTGATGTTCAGCTAGAGATGGGTTTGAAGTTTGGCTAGGGATAAGTTTGAAGTTCAACCAGAGTTGGGTTTGAAGTTCAACTAGAGATAGGTTTGCTGTTCAGCCAGAGATGGGCTCGGAGTTGGACTAGAGATGGGCTCGGAGTTGGACTAGAGATGGGCTCGGAGTTGGACTGGAGATGGGCTCGGAGTTGGACTGGAGATGGGCTCGGAGTTGGACTGGAGATGGGCTCGGAGTTGGACTGGAGATGGGCTCGGAGTTGGACTAGAGATGGGCTCAAAGTTGGACTAGAGATGGGCTCGGAGTTGGACTAGAGATGGGCTCGGAGTTGGACTAGAGATGGGCTCGGAGTTGGACTAGAGATGGGCTCGGAGTTGGACTAGAGATGGGCTCGAATTTCAGCTAGGGATGGGTTCAGAGGAGATCCATGCTCATCTCTAGTCTTAACGCATTACATTGACATGCCTTTTAATCGGTTTCCATTGATGGACGTATTAAGAAGAAATGGCAAGGTGTGAATTCACCCTGAAGGATGGATAAGTCCATGGAGAAAACAAGAGGGGCCCCTATGAGAGGAGCATGTGACTCACGCAGGGGCCACTGATTGATCACTCACACATCCTGGGTATCCTCCCTTATTGGTCATCACAGCTGCTGTTTATATTGCAGCAAGATTGATTCACATTTTTCCTCTCCTCCTCCGTGTCTGGGACCATGTTAGTTTAGCAGTTGCCACTGAAAACAACTTTAAATAAATGTTAAACACATGGGAGATTCTTTCCAATATATTCTCTGAGCCGTAGGCTGGGAAGGCGATGTTATGACGTTACTGGAACGCTTCTGAGAAAAAAAATTCCCTCCCCACCAAATCCTAAATTAGAAATGCAATCCCATTTGCATACAGTAGATTAGTGTATAAATGGAAGATTTGGACAAATTTATAGAGCATAAATTCCCCCTCCTCTCAGGACAAACCTGCCCCACTGCTAAAATTCCCCTCTCTGTGCACAAAATCCCCCCCCACCCCCCAAATCCACTTGCTCAAAAAATCCCCCCCAGCACAAACCATCTACTGCTAAAATTTCCCCTATTAGCAAAAATACTCCCTCGATCCCCCCCTAGCACAAATGTTCCCCCTTCTCAATACAAATCCCTACGAATCACCATTCTTAGCACCCCCCCACCACCAAACTTCCCCCTCCTAGAACAATAATTACCCCTGTCAGCACCCCAAATTCCCCCTTCCAACACAAATCCCCCCCAATCCCCTTGTGGTACCCTCCTGTCTCACATGATACCACAGTGCCCAGGGCAGCAGCCCCTCCTGCCCACCCCTTGTCTCCTCCTGCCCACCCCCTTGTATCCAGGGTCCGTCACCTGCAGGTGAGCAATTGCATGCCAGTGGCTGTGATTAGCTGCAGGAGATCTCAGCCTCAAACTGTTTTTAACCGGGCTGCCTCCTGCATCTAGTTACTGGGAACCCCCCATGTGGGGTCCTCATGTGTAATCGATGACGGCCCCCATATGCAAGCGTGAATGGAGCCTTAGTTGCATTTTACATGCGCCTTAGGTTCAATACCATTGTACGCTATAGAACGCGTGTTTTGATGAAAGCACATCAAATATTTAGCATGCAGGACTTCTTGTAACCTACAGCACACCTAAAACGCACAGGTATGAAAGGGGTATTCAATGGAAGTATATCGGGGCAGGACAGTACCTTGGTGGCTAGAACTTCTGCCTTGCAACATTGGGGTGCCAGGTTTGTATCCTGGACAGGACTCTATCTGCATGGAGCTTGCATGTTTTGCTCTGTGCTTGTGTGGGGTTTCCTCACTGAACTTCACAGGAGTGTGTTCCTGTGTGGCCTGGCGGTGGATGCATTCCTAAAACTGATGACAAATCTTGGTTGACTATTGCACCTCTTTGTCTCCACATTGCATCACCTTTATTGCAGGTCATTTCCCCGTACTTCTACCATTTCTGAAACCCATTACTTGCCAATGGGAAAAAAAAACCTCTATTTTTACTCTACTTTTGATTTACTATGTAATGCTTATGACAACTCCGTTCAGAGTTTTAGTCTTAGCGCGGCTTCTTTCACAATTGGCCCCCGAGCGTGTGCACTCCTGGCATTAGTCTATGTGGGACCTACGATGCCAAAGCACCAAATTGAGAAGAAGATCTGAATCCATATCATCATTTCTTGCTGTCATCCTTTTATAACGCGCCTTACATTCACAAGCATTGTCCTCTCATCTTTCACAGAATTGCGCTCGGAACGTCTCATTAAATGAAAGCGAAACTTAGCGGTTAGGTTGGGATCTTTGAAGTGGGCACAAATCCTATTCCCGGCTTTCCATGCGGCCTTATTTCACCCCACTTTCTTCTCCTGTAACATTGAAATTAGCCTGTGGTATGAGGGCGAGTTTAGCCGCAAGCTGGAGTCCCGTTAGCCTGGCCTTATGTAGTATCAGTTACGAGAACGGATTGACTCACATTGCGTTTTATCTTCAACTTTCAATAGTTTGTATCGTCACTGTTCTCATAGGATCGAAAGTTAAGTTAAAGGATGGGGTAAATGATTCTTTGAGGGACCATGCTTGGCTTTTAGCACCCGTTCACATCAGAACATGAAAGGTGCAGCAGATGATTTTTTGAAGGACCATGCTTGGCTTTTAGCACCCGTTCACATCAGAACATGAAAGGTGCGGTAGATGATTTTTTGAAGGACCATGCTTGGCTTTTAGCACCCGTTCCCACGAGAACGTGAAAGGTGCGGTAGATGATTTTTTGAAGCACCATGCTTGGCTTTTAGCACCCGTTCACACCAGAACATGAAAGGTGCGGTAGATTATTTTTTTGAAGGACCATGCTTGGCTTTTAGCACCCTTTCACACCAGAACATGAAAGGTGCGGTAGATGATTTTTTGAAGGACCATGCTTGGCTTTGAGCACCCGTTCACACCAGAACATGAAAGGTGCGGTAGATTATTTTTTTGAAGGACCATGCTTGGCTTTTAGCACCCGTTCACACCAGAACATGAAAGGTGCAGTAGATTATTTTTGAAGGACCATGCTTGGCTTTTAGCACCTGTTCACACTAGAACATGAAAGGTGCAGTAGATTATTTTTTTTGAAGGACCATGCTTGGCTTTTAGCACCCGTTCAACACCAGAACATGAAAGGTGCGGTAGATGATTTTTTTGAAGGACCATGCTTGGCTTTTAGGACCCGTTCACACTAGAACATGAAAGGTGCAGTAGATGATTTTTTTGAAGGACCATGCTTGGCTCTTAGCACCCGTTCACACCAGAACATGAAAGGTGCGGTAGATGATTTTTTGAAGGACCATGCTTGGCTTTTAGCACCCGTTCACACCAGAACATGAAAGGTGCGGTAGATAATTTTTTGAAGCACCATGCTTGGCTCTTAGCACCCGTTCACACCAGAACATGAAAGGTGCGGTAGATTATTTTTTTGAAGGACCGTGCATGGCTTTTAGCACCCGTTCACACTAGAACATGAAAGGTGCAGTAGATGATTTTTTTGAAGGACCATGCTTGGCTTTTAGAACCCGTTCACACTAGAACATGAAAGGTGCAGTAGATTATTTTTTTTGAAGGACCATGCTTGGCTTTTAGAACCCGTTCACACTAGAACATGAAAGGTGCAGTAGATTATTTTTTTTGAAGGACCATGCTTGGCTTTTAGAACCCGTTCACACTAGAACATGAAAGGTGCAGTAGATTATTTTTTTTGAAGGACCATGCTTGGCTTTTAGAACCCGTTCACACTAGAACATGAAAGGTGCAGTAGATTATTTTTTTTGAAGGACCATGCTTGGCTTTTAGAACCCGTTCACACTAGAACATGAAAGGTGCAGTAGATTATTTTTTTTGAAGGACCATGCTTGGCTTTTAGAACCCGTTAACACCAGAACATGAAAGGTGCGGTAGATTATTTTTTTGAAATACCATGCTTGGCTTTTAGGACCTGTTCACACCAGAACATGAAAAGAAAAAAAAAAAAAAAAGAAAAGTCAAAGGTGAAGAATTAGCACCATGGGCTATAAAATACACAATTGTCACTAGAACTAGAATATGATTAGGATTTTTGCCTAATGTATTGAGTAGGTCACTTTTACCTGTCGCTGGTTGTTGTGTGCACACCTGTTCATGAAGTGGTCCGTTATGATGGATTTACCTGTTTCCAGAAAGGCAGAGGTGGCATAGGGCTGTGATGCACCATATGGGGGGAAAAAAAGCAAAGAGAGTTGCAAATGATCAGAATTTTTCAATGAAGCAATTTTGGAGTGGTGGAAAGTTTGGTTTAAACACAATATATCTGTGATTCGTTCCTTTAAATTCCTTTTATGAGCATCTTCTGACACATCGCTTGCGCACATCTCTGTTCTTGTGAGCCGCCATTCCAGGCTCAGCACCTTGGGGATTAGTGAGCAACACTGACTGCGGAGTTCACTTGCGGCCAGCTCTCCGAGGCCCCGGTGAATTTTTGATCCTTTCTATTCGGCTAAAGCAAAAGGGGGATATGTCTGTTTCATCCTTTCCCTGACCCAGGCCTCCGAACAGAGGGAGAGATGGGAATGGAATAGGGAAGGGGGTGGGGGGGGATGAAACATCTGGCGATAGTTAGTAGGAACTGCTAGTTGGAACATTATGTATTATGATGAATTAAAGGGAAAAAAAAAAAGGGAAAATATTCCATGAAGTTTGATGTCCTCTGTACCGCGTTGAATAGAGGCCGCCGTATCATTTTAGGTTTTAACATGGATTTCTTCATCTATTGCCGAACTTTTAATCTTGATCCAGATTTATACTATGCAGAGGGATGCAGATTTTCCCAAATATCTGGGGGAAGCTAAGAATATATTCAAAGCCTTAATAAAAAAGGGAACCCCCACCAAATGGCTAAATAAACTGAAACCAATGTATGTAATAATTGCTTTATCTGCCGAAAGATAGTGGAAGTATTAAAGCTGTACTCCGGGATAAGCAGAAATTGTCTAAGTCAGGGGTCTCTAAACTTTCTAAACAAAGACTGGTCTGTCAGTGTGAGTAGAAGATGCCCTGGCGTCAATGGTGGCAAACGATCATTGTCATTGGTGTCAGTGGGAGGAATAGTGCCCCATTGTTGGTTTCAGAAGGAATAATGTTCCATCCTTTGTGCCAGTGGGAAGAATAGTTCCCCATTATGGTATCAATGAGAGGAATAGTGCCCCATTATTGGTGTCAGTGGGAGGAATAGTGCCCCATTATTGTATTAATTTTACCATTGTTAGTATCAATTGGAGTATCAGTGCCCCATCATTGATGTCAGTGAAAGGAATAGTGCTCTTCATTTGTGTCAGTGGAAGGAAAAGGTCCACATTATTGATGTCAGTAAAAGGAATAGTGCCCAGTTGTTGGTGTCGGTGGAAGAAGTAGTGCCCCTTTGTTATCATCCTTGGGAAGAATAGCGCCCCATCATTGATATCTGGGGAAGGAATAATGTCCCATCATTGGTGTCAGTGGAAGGAATAGTGCCCCCCTATGGCAACAATAGTAGGAACAGTGCAGCAGTCAGTGGGAGGAATATTACCCCATCATTGGTGTCAGTGAAAGGAACAGTGCCTCATAATTGGTGTCAGTGGGAGGAATAGTGCCCCATAATTGGTGTCAGTGGAAGGAATAGTGCCCTATTATTGTATCGATTGTACCATTGTTAGTATCAAGGGGAGTATCAGTGCCCCATTATTGGTGTCGGGGAAATGAATAGTGCCCTTCATTTGTGTCAGTGGAAGGAAAAGTTCCACATTATTGATGTCCGTAAAAGGAATAGTGTCCAGTTGTTGGTGTAAGTGGAAGGATTAGTGCCCCCTTGTTGGTGTCCTTGGGAAGAATAGTGCCCCTTTATGGTAACAATAGTAGGACTAGTGCACCATCATTGGTGTCAGTGAAAGGAATAGTGCCCCATCATTGGTGTCAGTGGAAGGAATAGTTCCCATTAATTGTATCAATGAGAAGAATGGTGCCCCATCGTTAGTATCAAAGCCAGTATCAGTGTCCCATTATTGGTGTCAATGAAAGGAATAGTGCCCTTCATTGATGTCAAGGGGAGGAATAGTGCCCCATCATTAGTGTCAATAGAAGGAATAGTGCCCCATTATTGTCAGTGAAAGGAATAGTGCCCCTGGTTGGAGTCAAGGGGAGGAATTAGGCTCTATCATTAGTGTCAGTGGAAGGAATAGTGCCCCGTTATTGGTGCCAATAATAGTATTATTCCCACTGACACCAAGGGTCGGTAATAGGCGCACTAAGGGCCACAGTTTGGAGACCACTGGTATGTGCATTCTTCCTTGAATCTTGTTGTGCTTTGTCTGTTTTTCCATGTCTGTGCAGTAATCCAGTGTGAATCCTGCCTCTATGCAGGGACTTCCTGTAATAAAGAACAGTCACTGCTGCTCTTTCCTTGTGCAGGGTGACTGGTCTTGTCTCCGTCTGCTCTGTAGTCTTTAAAACATATCATGGATTGACTTCCATCAAGGCTTGGTTTTCTCTGCTCCTGTTTGGTGGGAGATGCTGCAAGAATACAGATAACAGGACCACTTTTATGTGCTATCTGGTCTTCAAAAGCAAGCTGGGATAGTTGAGGTTTTACTGCACTGGATATTAGGGAGTAGTTATGGAAGGTCGTCTGGTATGAGGAGACAAAGAAGAAGACATCCTTGCTATCTGCTTCATCCAGCTGTGAATCCACATTTAAGCTCTGGTCTCCATAAGCAGGTAGTGTTAGTTGGCATTAGATTGGAATGTTCAAGGTGGGGGTTGGTTTCTATCAAGATTCGGTCTCCTCTGTTATATAATATGGATTTGGAGGAGTAATTATGGAAGGCTGACTGGTATGATGAAACCAAAAGAACGATCCTTGCTATTTGCTTCATCCAGCTACGAATTCAGTTTATTCTCTAGTCTCCAAAAGCAAGTAGTGGTAGTTGAGATTAGGTTGGAACCTAATTCCAACCAAAGTTGAGGGCTGTGTTCCATCAAAGCTTGTTCTTCTCTGTTCCTGTTTGATCTTATTTTTTTTTTGTGCACAGGATGTGAAGGAGTTTTTATGGAAGACTATCTGGTATGAGCAGACCAGAAGTGACACCTTTTCTATATCTGCTTCATCCAGCTGCGATTGTTTTGCTGGAAAGATGAAGAAGGGCACCTCCAACTCCTAAGGCCTTGGAATACCTTCAGAATTCCTTCAGGAAGGAATGGTGTACTTTTGTACAGGTGTTTAGGTGTCTTGGATTTCTGTTCCTGAGGAACATAAAGAAGGAAATCAAGATTTGGTCATTACCAGTCTGTGGCAGGGTATATAACGATCAATCTACTTGCCTAAATCACCAAGTATTTTGGATAGAGCAGAAAATGGTTAAAACCCATATTTTTGCCATCTGTTACCAATTGGGGTGATTTCCCTTCACTTCTTGCACTGTAAGTATGAGTAAATGGGAGGAAATCTCTCCAAAGTGAGGTGAGCTGCCCCTTGGTTGTCACCGGAGCACGTTTCCCCATTGGAAGACTTTTCCTTCTATTTCTGTTCAAGGGACAACTTCAAATTATTGATGTTCCCCTCCACTCAATAGGTTTTGGGCAAAGGCCAATAGGACAAAGTCACAGAGAGAGTGAAAGAAACATGTTTGTAGGATTTCTACGTTTGCTTTCTTAGATTTGGAGAGAGACGTCTCCGGGATCAGAAATTAGAGTCGAAAAAATTAGACCTAATGCTATTTTGAACTAAGAGTTACCAAGTTGAGGTTGTTTGGGGAGGTTATGTAGATGCCTACTGGGAGTATTCTAGGGATCCTAGCCATGCTTGTTGAACAGCGAGGAGGCCCCACATCAAGATTATGCTGGATACAACATTTCACCTGGCTGGCCTTGGAACTCCTTGGACTCCCTCAGGAAGGGCTTAGAGTCTATGGTTAGACAATTGAAAGTTTGAACCCAACTTTCCCAAAAAAATTTTGCTTGTGACAACCTACAAGGCCAAAGGGTTTGAATATGATGATCAAGCTGCATATGTAAATTGTTATCATTTTCCATTTAGCGCATTGCAATAACATAGACTGGGGTGGATTTACTAAAAGCAGATAAAACTGTGCACTTTTGCAGGTGCAGAGTTTAGTAAATGAGGGGAAACTGCTGATTTCCATCATCCAATCATATTTAAACAAAAATGCTTTTTCTTTGCATGTGATTGTTTGCAAATTGAAGCTTCACTCCATCTACTAAGCTCACGAGCAAATGCACGCTCAGAGTGCAACTGCAGTGGCAAAGTGCACAGTCTGTTTGCCTTTAGTAAATACACCCCATTGTGAATAATATGGAAATAAATAGTGAAAGGGGAAACAAAAGGTCAGAGAAACCTGGGCACAAGAGCTGTCAATCTAATTGGTGTAGGCAGGGTATTGCACCATTCCATCCACATCCAGGCAGTCCTGTGTTACCCCTTTGAGCTCTGGATTGTATCTAAGGATTATTAAGTACATATGAGCTGTCAAACAGGTCAAATGTATTAGTCTGCACTACTAAATGTACCAAAGTGTCTTGTCTGGTGGTAATAGATTACTTCTTTAAGACCTATTCTCCTGAAAGGTTTCCAAGCTTTAAAAATGATCTGTTTGTAGAGCTGAGACTTGTGGAAATAATTAAAGCATTTCTAAAGCTAGTTTTTTTTTTGTTAGGGCAGGAAATGGTTAAAACCTATATTTTTTTTGCCATCTGTTACCCATTGGGGTGATTTTCCTTCACTTCTTGCCCTGGAAGTATGACAGTAAATGGGAGGAAATCTCTCCAAAGTGAGATGAGGTGCCCTCTTGGTGGTCACCGGAGCACGACGTGTCCCCTTTGGAACACTTTGCCTTCTATTTCTGCTCTGGGACAGCTTCAAATTTTTGATGTTCCCTCAACTTTCAGTCCTCGTGACTCGAGGGAGTGAATCTTCCAGGAATGAAGAGCAATATTAACCTGGCAAGGGTTCTAATACTTCTCCCACTCTATCCAATCCAAGACTTTGGCTCTAGGCCCCATTCACACCTCAGAATTTTGGACCTTGACCTCTGGGGACACTTCTTCTGACCTTTTGACCTTTGGAGCAGGTCCCTATTGCAATCCCGGAGTCCTAACCTGGTTCTTCAAGGGAAAACCCTACCCCTTAATGCTGGAGGAGAAAAAAAATCAGTCAGTCTCAATGGAAAAGGTTCATATCTCCACTACAAAATGCCTGATGCTCAAAAAAAGTTCTTTTTTGTTGCTCGAAATGGGCAGATTGGTGCATTTTTAAAGTGTTTTTTTTTTTCTCTGTTCCAAAGAAATGTACGAAAATGCTTGATTAGCACATTTTGTCATGCGTTCAGTTTTTTTTTCTTTTGCTCAAGTGCAATAATTAACTAACAAATAAATAAAAATAATAAATAGATAAAAAATAATCAATAAAACTAGTGGTGCACCAAAATAAAAATTCTGCACCGAAACTGAAAATTCAGGATACACTTGGCCGAAAACCGAAAAAAACCAAAATAGACAGTTTTAAAAAATATTTTTATACATAAACTTGTATTACTGTATATTCAACTTTTTAATGAATATCATGAATTTTTACATGAATATTAATTTATTTTTGGCCATTATCGGCCCCTTTTCGACTGATAGGCTGCTTTCACACTGAGCAGTTTTTTTAAGCGTGTTTGCGTTACAAAAAATAAATAAAAATAAAAGCGCAAGAAAAATGCATCCTTTAAATTCTATATACTGTATATACTCGAGTATAAGTCGAATTTTTCAGCACATTTTTTTGTGCTGAAAGTGCCCCCCTCGACTTATACTTGAGTCAAGCACTTTTCTGCAGCAAAAAATTTCATTTTCCGAACCGACTTTGGGGCCCCGTATCTCAGGGCCACTTGGTGCTAGGAACCCCAAATTTGGTGTGCAAATCCAGTGGAAATGGTACCATAATATATCTACCACAACATATCCAAAGCTGAAGTTCCTAGCACTAAGTGGCCTCGAGATACGGGGCCCCAAAATCGGTTCGGAAAATGTCATTCTCTGCTGCAGAAAAGTGCTTGACATTTTCTGAACCGATATGGGGCCCCATATCTCAGGGCCATATGATGCTAGGAACCCCAAATTTGGTGTGCAAACCCAGTGGAAATGGTACCATAATATATCTAAAGCTGGGGTTCCTAGCACCAAGTGGCCCTGAGATACGGGGCCCCAAAACCGGTTCAGAAAATGTCATTCTCTGCTGCAGAAAAGTGCTTGACATTTTCTGAACTGATTTTTGGGGCCCTGTATCTCGGGGCCACTTGGTGCTAGAAACCCCAGCTTTAGAAATTTTATGGTTCTAGTTCCACTGGGTTTGCACACCAAAATTGGGGTTCTTAGCACTAAGTGGCCCCGAGATATGGGGCCCAAAATCCGGTCAACTGTGTCAATCTGCAGCAATGTCATTTCGGGACCCTTTGGGTTCAGAGACCCCAAATTTTGGCTGCAGCTAGGGGGCACCTAGGAACCCTTAACTACCGAGTTTGAAGTTCAGGGGAGCTATGGCTGCAAATGGGCACAGTGAGGCATGCAAATGGGCACAGGGATGCTGCAAATGGGCATTGTTGACCCTCTTTTCCACTTACAGTAGCTGTGCATTTCTCACCCTCGTCTTATACTCGGGTCAATAAGTTTTTCCCATTTTTTTTTGTGGTAAATTAGGGCCTCGACTTATACTCGAGTATATACGGTATGTCCTCCTTGCATTTTTGGTGCATATTTGGTTAGTTAAAAAAAACTGCACCAAAAACACAACCGCCAATTAAAATGCATTGAAAACATAGCAAAAACGTACCTGTGTTGCGTTTTTTGGTGCGGTTTTTGAGTCACATGACCTGTGAAAAACGCACCATAAACACAGTAAAATTGCGGGAGTTATTCGGCGGCCATTATCGGCACGTTTTTTCTATTGGCAAAACGCCAATAACCCTATTTTCGGCCGATAATTTTCAGCAGCCAATATATCAGTGCATCCCTAAATGAAATACATAAATAAAAAATAATATTAATAAATAAAATAAATTAATAATAACCATAATAACAAATAAAATGCCCCTAACCTTTTATCCCTAACCCCTAACAAAATACATAAATATGATAATGATAATAATAATGGTTAATAAATAAATCAACCCCTGATCATAACCCTTAACCCCCTCAAAAAAGTAAAAAAAATAATAATAAATAAAAGTGGAAGAAAAAACTAAAAAAAAATAGCAACAAATGATGAAAGGGATTATATTTTTCCCTATTGACTAGTAAAAAAACACCAAAGACAACACTTTGAAAACACTGCAAAAAAGCTCAAAAACACCCCAAAAACACAATGCTCAGGTGTGAATGTAGCCTTAGATACGCTTTAAGGCGCTCCTCGACTTCTACCATATTGGCAACTGACTGTTGCACAAGGACTTGCTCTAGAATTGGTCACACATAACCCATGGGTTACCTAGCTCCTGATAAACTACAAGTCCCAGCATGCACTATTATGCCGTGTACACACGACCGGACTTTCGACAGGCTGAATCACGTCAGACTTTCGACGGACTTCCGTCAAATCAGACTTGTCTACACACAATCACACCAAAGTCTGACTTATTCGACCTTGATGACGTACGACCGGACTAAAGTAAGGAAGTTCATAGCCAGTAGCCAATAGCTGCCCTAGCGACGGTTTTTCGTCCGTCGGACCAGCATACAGACTAACGGATTTTTCGACGGGAATCGAGTCCGTCGGAAAGATTTGAAACATGTTCTATTTCTAAAGTCCGTCACGTTTTCGACAGAAAAGGTCCGCTGCAGGTCCGATGAAACCCACACATAGTCGAATCGTCCCGACGGATTCGTTCCGTCGGACAAGTTTGGTCGAAAAGTCCGGCCGTGTGTACACGGCATTAGACATGTACGTGTGACTCTCCAAAGTATTCTGCTAGCTTTGGGTATCCTATGATTCTTCATAGCAGGACAGCAAGTCTAAGCTATATCTGAGAAGAGTTCCTTGTATTATTAGTTCGGCGAAAGCTGGAAGGTCGCAGGTCACCGATGGACCTTCTGTCTGTACAGAGTTCATTGTTGATCGGAACCATCGTTGGGAAAGGAATCTGATCATCGTCATTTTGTTTTTCTTGTAGTAGAATGTGGTTGCTCCGTCGCTGAACGGGGCCAACTCCTGCAGTTTTGGCTGCGTTTTGTTTTTTCCACATTTTTTTTTTTTTCTTTTGACATTTTTCCAAGACCCAAGATTAGTAGGCTGAGACTTCCTGGTGAACCTTCTTCTAGTGTCATCTGCTGGTCTTCAAGAATTCATGTTCGGCTGGGCGGTTTCAAAGGAAACCTGTGATGTGGAGGCAACCATGGCTGACCTCCTTGATGAAGTATTCTAGTTGACCCGCTCACCTTCTGGTTTTAAAGTGAATTTGCCAATGCGTGTGCTCAGTGATTGAAGTGCTAGAATATGGATTTATGTGTTGCTATCTGTCTGTACATTTTTCATTAAATTGACCAACAACTATGTAGTGCTAGAGACTACCTGATTGGATGTAAATGAATGGACTGTATTGGTGGGCCACAGGGCTTCTGCTGAGAAATCATGGGGCCCCTGACAGCCTATCTGACAGGGCCCCGCCATGCACACTAGTGCAGGGCTACAGTAGGTAGGGAGGAGTCCATATACATTCTCATCACCTGTTAAATGCTCTCTGAAGACAGATCCAAATGCTGACTGCTCTTCAGGGAGCAAAGCACATGTAAACAAGCCCTTCATTATTATTATTTTTATTTTTTGGAATTTTAATTTTGTTACTTTTTTTTTTTTTTTACTTTTGTTAACTGCCCTCTTGGGAGAGGAGGGGGGTGAAATATCAGGGAGCTAATCGACCCCTAATGTCTCCCTTAGATTTCGCCATCCCCTTCTCTACAGCCTCAGCCGCACAGATGAATGAATAGGAAGCACTCTGAGGCTTCCTGCTCGTTCACAAATTGAAGCATAGTGAACACCGTCTATTATGCTTTAATAGTGGATTAACACTGGAGCGATTGGTACTGATTGCTCACTGTGTTCTTTCAGGAAAGGGAAGGAGCCAGTAAATTACATATTTACAGCGCCCCTGCCCCCCCCCCCCCTCGATCCTGATTAGGCCCCCCTGTGTGCCCTCAACAGAAGAGGAGGCAAGAACTATGAGGAAAAGATTACACGGGGGAGGGGGGGGGGCCTGGATAGCAGGGAGGTGGGGGTGATCAGAGCAGTGGAAAGGGGGGGTGGGGTGGCGCAGGTACTAGAGCCGATTGCCCTGCAGCACAGCCATAGGGAGTGACAGGAGGAGCCACAAGAGGATCGGTGTCGGCAATAATGCAGTACAGCCGGCCATCCTTGACCGGTGCCTGCCCCCCCCTTTTGTTCTGATGGGGCCCAGCTACATTTTCAGTAAAAAAAAATAAAAAAAAATATTACAATTAATTTTAGCGCACAGCAACGCACTCTAATTCTCATTGTTTTTCTTTAAAAGATGAGATTGTGTTGATTTAAATAGATACCAAACGTGTAAAGTCTCAATTGACGTGCACCCGAGCAACAGCAAAAAAACTATAGTACTCACAATTTTATATAGGAGATGCTATAAAAAACCCTCTATACCTCATCTGTACATTACGATGTGCCCTGTGATACTTCATATCTGTTGTGCAATTGGCATTTACGTACACGTGCCTCCTATATTCATTTTTTTTTTTTTTTATGCGTGTGTGGGTTCTTTAAATGGTTTTCATTTATTAGGTTTTATAATTTTCGAACACATTTCTGTTTTGTAGTATTGATATCCAAACGGGGTTTACAAACCATCTAAGTCTCTGGTGTCCAACCTGCCGCCCGTGGATTTACGATGTGTGGCCCTCAGTAATCTGTAGTGGGAATATTGGTTAGGGCAGGCTTTCTCAACCTTTCAACCCTAGAGGAACCCCAAAAATAATTTTCAGGTCTCGAGGAACCCTTACTAAAACCAATTCATCAGGGGTCAGTAGAACAATGCCCCTTACACTGGTGGTCAATAGGAAGAATGTTCTCCTTAAAATGGTGCTCAGAATGCCACCCTTAAAGACATAATATATTTGGTGTCGTGGTGCTGGGCTTTGCTAAGCGATGCTGAACCTTGAACTCTGTAGGCACCATCAAAAAGGTGGTTCTACTACTGCTACAGCTCAAGGAACCCCTAGCAACCTCTGGAGGAACCCCAGGGTTCCACGAAACCCTGGTTGAGAATGGCTGGGTTAGGGGAATAGCATTGATCTCTACTAGCCTCATGTAACATCTTCCCAGTTTCCTATTGTCTTCTGCAGCATCTCCCCACCAGCAATGTATCCTGTCCTCACTCTCTGACCCTCATTTCCTCTATTAGGTCTACAGCCTTTGACAGTCCTCTGAAGCATTACACATTGAACATTATGTGCAGCCTTTTTATAATATCAGGGGACACATTTGAGACCCCTTTAGCTCACAACAATCACATTGCCTGGCAGATTGGTATAGAAGTGGACATCAGGACAATGATTAAATGGTCGGAACTGCTGAATATAGCTAAGAACTCCTCCTCCGGGCCACCAGCTGAGCAGACGGAGCCCAGAGCCAGCCCTAGGTAAGAAACTCAGGGCTATGGGCCCCAGGTTTGGGGCTATAGCCCCAGTAGTCACCCCCTAGTGACGCCACTGACCACCGCCCTAAGTGAAGCATTGTGCAGGAGAAAGGTCCTCTTTATGGAGACATCAAGAGTCTATTTGACCCCTGATGTCTCCTTTGCACTTTTACCTTAAAGTTCACCTTTTGGAGCATGTTACATGTTTCCAGCATCTGCACCCTCCCCCCCGCGATTCCCCCTCCCTATGACAGCAGGTGGGGATCTTCTCGCAATTTGAAAACAGCCCCTCCACATGGCCACATCATTAATTCACAGTTTCCTGTAAATGGAGAGACTCCAGGTACTGTTGCCATTGTGGCTGATGGCTTGTAGTTCTCAAAGTACTACAAGGGCGCTGGTGAGCACCTCATAGTCCATTGATCTTACTGCTCTCAGGTAACTGCTTGTCCATACGAGTTACAGACAAACCACTATCCTGAGAGTCTGCAGGAGCCTGACATTGCACCCTCGATCTGCTGATCAAAGGTGCAATACTCCTTAGAAAAAAAAAAATAAATGCACATTTTTTTTTTTTTACTTGCAAAACAATGTGCATTTATTTTATTTTTTTCAAAAGGTAAACTTAACCTTTCACAGATTGAGTACATAAAAAAAAAAGAGTTTTCTAGACATGCGCACTGCCGAAAAATTTGTTCGTTTTCCATTTTTATTCGTTTTTTTTTTTTTTCGTTTTTCGGGTCATTCGTTATGATCGAAATTCGTAAATTTCGAAAATCCAGAAAAATCGAAAATTCTAAAATTTTTAAATTCAAAAATTCCGAAATCCGAAAATAAGAAAGAATATCTGAAAATTCTAAAGAAGGAAAATTCTAAACAATAACCAACTAATATTGACTAACTATTAAATTCTAGGTATTGGATTTTCCTTTCAAATTTGGCTGTTGGTCGACGTAACCAATACGAATTTATCCGAAGTTATGATTTATCGGAAACAACGAATGCCACATCTAAACAAATGGAACGGAATGAATTAATAATAATAAAAAGTTTTTTATTATTAGCATCATTATTAATTTGTTATGTTCCATTCGTTTAGATACGGCATTCGTTATTTTGGATAATTTGTATCTTTGTATTCGTTACGTTTACTAACAGCCAAATTTGAAAGGAAATTCCAAAACCTGAAATCAGATTTTTGAATTTTCGGGTTTTCAAATTTTCGGATTTTTGTTCTTGTTTTTGGGTTTTCGTTCTTTTGAATTCTCATACTTTCGGATTTTTTAATTTTCCGATCTTCGAATTTCCGAATTTTGAATTTCCGAATATTCAAATTTCCGAATGAATGAATTTATGAAATTTTGAATTTACGAATTTTCGAAATTACGAATATTCAGAAAAATTTGTTAAAAATGGGTTTTCGTTAATTCGGATATTTCCGAATGAACAAATTTGTCGAAATTCATTTGCACATGTCTATTGTTTTCTTGGGCTCAGCCTGCTGTCATCTGACAGATGTGAACCACGAAGTGCTCAGGGCAGATCACTTCCAGGTTCACTGAACTAATGAAAGATCCAGTATGTGATGTCTCCTCTGTGCTCCCCAGAAGAAGCAGGAACCAGCTGCTCTGATCACTTCTACATTAATACCCTAAAGCTGCTGATACACGAGCTTGCTTTAACCCTTTCAGTGCCATGACGTGCTTCACCTCATTGGCGGCAAAAAACGCAGTGGGGGTTTGTTGATTTTGTTTTGTGTGCTACTTTGTAGCAATAAAAAGTAGAATGTAGCAATCAAGTTGCAGTTTTATAATAAATTACCACCTTACTGCTCCCGTTCTGTACTGCCTTGCTGTGCGCAAAAGTTGATAAAGCCCCACAATGTTCTTTTTGGGAAACCACCTAACAAAGATTTTTATTTCCAAGCCAGGCCCAGTAGAGCCTAAACGGCTTCACCGTCGCTCTGTAACCCTGCCAGCCATAGTCAGTTGGATAAAACGGTGATGAGAGATGTCATTTTGCAGCACATCTTCTTGACGTACCCACCGCCGGCCCTCGCAGACGTCTCCGGAGAGGCTTTTGTTTTTATTGCACCATTTGTGGGTTTGGAAGGAATCGGAACGTTCAGGAAATAGTTCATCTGATGATTCTAGGATAACGATTTTTTTGTCACTTTCTGGGCAAATGAATGAGGCCGATTCTGGAAGCTCTGGTGTTAATTGAACTCTGTGATCCGCCATCCATCTGTATGTGTGTAGAAAGTCCTCCCTGCATCCTGTCTATGGCAGATTGGGAATAACTGGATATATCTGGTCTATGGAAGAAAAGCAGGCTAGTATAGAGGTGCCAGTACAGTATGTTCTTTTCTCCAGACTCTTTAATGCAGTGAAGTTGTCAAGTCCCCTTAGTAGAATAACACCCTCAAAGCATAATGTTTCCACCTCCATGTTTGACGGTGGGGATGGTGTTCTTGGGGGTCATAGGTGGCATTCCTCTTCCTCCAAACACGGCGAGTTGAGTTGATGCCAAAGAGCTTGATTTTGGTCTCATCTGACCACAACACTTTTACCCAGTTCTCCTCTGAATCATTCAGATGTTCATTAGAAAACTTCAGACGGGCTGTACATGTGTTTTCTGGAGCAGGGGGACCTTGTGGGTGCTGCAGGATTTCAGTCCTTCATGGCGTAGTGTGTTACCATTCTTCCCACTGATCAACAATGTAAGGAACATTCTTCCCACTGATCACCAATGTAAGGAGCATTCTTCCCACTGATCACCAATGTAAGGAGCATTCTTCCCACTGATCACCAATGTAAGGAGCATTCTTCTCACTGACCACCAATGTAAGGAACATTCTTCTGACTGATCACCAATGTAAGGAACATTCTTCTCACTGATCACCAATGTAAGGAACATTCTTCCCACTGATCACCAATGTAAGGAACATTCTTCTCACTGATCACCAATGTAAGGAACATTCTTCTCACTGTTCACCAATGTAAGGAACATTCTTCCCACTGATCACCAATGTAAGGAGCATTCTTCCCACTGATCACCAATGTAAGGAACATTCTTCCCACTGATCACCAATGTAAGGAACATTCTTCTCACTGTTCACCAATGTAAGGAACATTCTTCCCACTGATTACCAGTGTAAGGAACATTCTTCTCCGGTGACCATCAAACTAATGTACTGTAATCAGTAGATATAATATGTGTGTATATATAATTTCCGGGGTTCCTTGAGACTGGAAAGGTATTTCAAGGGTATCTCCATGTTAAAAAGTCAGAGAAAGCCTACGTTAATAAGTCCAGGTTTATTTGAGATGTAAGTGATTGGGTGTCCATATACTTTAAATTTCATTTTCTTGTCTCTTTATAATGATGCCTCTTTAAATCTTTTCTCGGCAGACGTGAGCGTTCTGGTCTCTGCCTCCCGTCTTGCTTCTACCACTCTCGGTTGGCCTCCTGGAAGCCGCCTGTTCTCTCACATTATCCAGGATTGTGGCGTTTCTCGTCTTAGTCCTGTAAAGTCAGGCAAGGACATATCTGCGGTTGCAGCTCTTCCAGGCTGGATAGTTTATAAAAAAAACTCTGCTGCCAAAAAATGAACGTTAGCATGACTGACGTGCCCACCTAGTTCTCCCTCCGCCCGCAGGATGCGGCTGCCTTGTCTGATGCCCACATCACCAAACACCCATCATCCTCCTCCAACCAGAGATGGACGGCCAGAGATTTCTGGTCTGGTTGAAGAGGAAGAGACTGAGCCGCTGTTACTGTTGTTTTAGATCAGATGTCCTCCCAACCATCCAATGCCTGTCACATTTCTATATTAACATGTCTGGGAGGCATACTAATGGGACCAATCAAGGAGAACAGGGCAGCCAATCAGATTATACTTTCAAAGCCAAACCAGTAAGAGATTCTGATGGCTGCTTCAGGTACTCTACTTTGCTCATTATGCTTTATTTTTTTTTTGTACGTACGTTTTGTATACAAGTACCCCGTTTCCCCTAAAATAAGACCTAGCGTGATTGTTGGTGATTGCTTCAATATAAGCCCTACCCCCCCCCCCCCAAATAAGCCCTAGTTAAAGTCCTTGTAGGTCTTATTTTCAG
>JBBGZY010003070.1:0-155873 GCA_037952925.1 Lithobates clamitans
GGAAGAGGAAGGAGGGAGAGGAAGGAGGGAGAAGAAAGAGGGAGAGGGAAGGAGGGAGAGAAAGGAGGGAGAGAAAAGAGAGAGGAAGGAGGGGGAAGGAAGGAGGGAAAAGAAAGGAGGGAATAGAAAGGAGGGAAAAGGAAGGAGGGAGAGGAAGGAGGGAGAAGTAAGGAGGGAGAGGAAGGAGGGAGAAAATAAGAAAGGAGAGGAAGGAGGGAGAAGGAAGAGGGAGAGGTAAGGAGGGAGAGGAAGGAGGGAAAAGAAAGGAGCGAAAAGGAAGGATGGAGAGGAAGGAGGGAAAAGGAAGGTGGGAGAGGAAGGAGGGAGAAGGAAGAGGAAGGAGGAAGAGGAATGAGGGAGAAGGAAGAGGGAGAGGAAAGAGGGAGAGGAAGGAGGGAGAGGAAGGAGGAAGAGGAAGGAGGGAGAGAGGAAGGAAGGAGAAGTAAGAGGAAGAGGGGAGGAGGGGGAAAGGAGAATTTTGTTTTTATAAGAAAGTTTGTTTTGGGATTGGCTCATTGTAGATAATGGTTTGTTTTAGAATCCTTTGTTCGATGTGCACAAACGTTTCCCGATCAGACGCAGGCTCTGATTAGTTGTGCCGCACAGTGATTGTCTTTTGCTGTTCCTCTCTGTCATTTTGCTGAGGCCGAGTGAAGAAAGCTCAATGTCTGTGTAAATGTTTTTATCTCAGCAGTCATTCGGCCAGCGTGATGACTGCGTTTGTCTGGTGCACTGACAGCAATTAAAGTGACTCTGCTGTGAATGTGACAGCGTGGCGGATTTTAGTGGCAGAAAGTTTTCATGTTGGATTGTCTTATTTGTGTGGGAGAATCCTTCATGTCATGAGGCCATTATTTGTGTCTTCTGGAGGGTCACAGGCTGGAGTCCTGCTGAGAGAGGGGAACATCCCTTTAGAGGGACGGCATTAGTGCAATGATAAAGTTAAAGCCCAGATCCAGATATTATCATTATATTATAACAATGTATCAGCATCTGACAATACCTCCTAAAAATAATTCCTCCCGCAAACGAGGATTCGACCACAAAACGTGTCAAGATACTTTGAGCACCAAACATCTTCACTCATTTCTGTAGCTACCAAATAATGATACAATTATAATAATATATTTGCTACAATAACATGTTCTGATAGACCTCCATGCAGGATTCTAATGGATTTATTATTCTTTATATCAATTGCCTCAAAACCATGACCTCCAGATTGACTGCAGCTCTTAACTAACCTTCACCCGGCCCTTGGAGCATTCCTCCTACAAATCCAATAGGAAGCAGGGTGCTTCTAACCGACACCAACAGTGGGGCATAAATACTTCCACTGACACCAACGATGAGACACTAATTCTTCAACTGGCAGCAATGATGGGGCACTATTCTTCCCACTGACACCAATGATGGGGCACTATTCTTCCCACTGACACCAATGATGGGACACTATTCTTCCCACTGACACCAATGATGGGGCACTATTCCTCCCACTGATACTAATGATGGGGCACTATTCCTCCCAATTACACCAAAGATGGGGCACTATTCCTCCCACTGACACCAATGATGGGCCACTATTCCTCCCACTGACACCAATGATGGGCCACTATTCCTCCCACTGACACCAATGATGGGGCACTATTCCTCCCACTGACACCCATGATGGGGCACTATTCCTCCCACTGACACAAATGATGGGGCACTATTCCTCCCACTGATACTAATGACGGGGCACTATTACCCCACTAACACCAATGATGGGGCATATAATAAAAATAAAAAAAATAATAATAAAAATAATAATAAATTAATAGAAAGAACAGGCAGGATTGTCCAGTCAGCAGAGATGTACAGTAACCCATAGCAACCATCATCCTTTCCTTAGCCACTTGCTGACCAGCGACGTAACCATATGTCTCTGGACGATTGGTTACACCATACCATATATACAATACCGAATCTTAGAGGCGGCGGTCAGCTCTCTTGTAAAAGCAATCCTAGTGGCTAATTAGCCGCTGGATTGCTTTTACAAGCAGCTGGAGGGGATGCCCCCTCCGCCCCTTCCTCACTCCCACCAAGAGACCCGAGTGACCAGCCGGCGCTTCCGCTGGCTGATCGGAGAGCAGAACAAAGCCTGGATCGCCTATAGTAAGCAATGACCTGACGCCACTTCCGTTTTTTTCGTCAACGACGCCATTTTCAAAAATCAAAAGCATTTGAAAACAGAGATCTTGGTGTTCTAAATGCTTTTAAGGGCAGCGGAGGGCACTGGGGTCTTCTAGACCCCAGATCTCTTTACAAAGCGTACCTGTCACATGCCTATTGCCGTCACATGGGATGTTTACATTCCGTGTTGTGACAACAATCGGTGTTAAAAAAAATAAATAAAATTAAAGCCACAGTGTAAAAATAAAAATTATATTAAATTAAAAAAAAAAAAAATTTGAAGTTCCCCTGTCCTTGCACGCAAAGACGAACGAACTCAAACAGCGATCGTCTCACACATGTGAGGTATCACCACAATCGTCAGATAACGGGCAGTACTTCCAGCACCAGACCTCCTCTATAAATCTAAAGTGGTGACCTGTAAAGGCTTTTAAAGTGTCACCTATTGATAGTAAATTAGACGTCGTTTGTCGCTGCTGCACGGGCGCGCGCAGTTTTAAAGCGCGAGGTGTTTGGTATCTGTTTACTCGGCGTAACATCATCTTTTATATTTTACCAAATAATTGGGGCATGTATTATGTTTTTTTTTTGCATAAAATTTTTTTAAAAAGTGTATTTTTTCACCCAAACAAAATTGCGTCTGAAAAAAACCCCATAGAAAATCGCAACAACTGCCATTTTATTCTCTAGGGCCTCTGCTAATGTTTGATCTAAGGGGGGGGGGATCTAAGTCATTTTCTAGCAAAAAATACTGCTTGTTACATGCAAAGAAAAAAAAAGTGTCAGAAAAGACCTAGGGGACAAGTAGACAATACAGATTGATACAGAGAAAACACAAGAAAATATGATAACAAAGTGAAATATCAAAATAAAAAAAAAAAAAATCAGGATTCCACCAATTAGCAAGAATCTACAGAAACCCATAGCGACCGTCATCATTTCTTTAGACTTACAACGTGTGATTTTAAGGGTTGCAGATGGTCAATACTCTATGCCGCTATAACACAACGCCTTGAACAATGTACAAAGTAACTGTAAAGTACAACAATTCAATACAACCAATCAGCATCCACTGTTCATTGCAGCCACACAAGATAGAAAAAAAAAAAAAAAAACACTTTTGTCTGGTGGAAATTTCATAGAGAGAACCCCCCTTCCCCCCCAATGGCCGATTCCCTTTGTTCTTGGCTCCCCTACCCATGATGCATTGCCGCCATAGGTGACCCACCCTGTCCTTCAACGGCCCCCTCTGTTTGACAAGCCAAAGAATTGCCAATGAGGCCCCAATTTGCAGGACAAAGGGGCGCGTTGCTGCGGAGGATACAGGTCCCTAATGCACCATGCAGAGCCTATAGAGAAAAGCTCATTATATGTTCGTGTTAATTATTCCGCCGCACAATCGCCGGGGGAAAACAGGACAGCACCCCGCTTCATTAACCCCCAATGTGCCGACGCCGCTCTCTCCTACACTGTTTGTAAATATGAGTGCGTCAAAATCCACCGCCATCAATACAAATAAACACCAGAGGGACGGGCGGCTCCTGGGTTCTGCATCAATAGCTGGCGCCGGATCTCTCCCATTAGATGGAAAAAGTGCGAAAGTTTTCACGCCATCCCCCGGAGCGTATGGAGGAGGAAATTTGGATCAGGAATTTAAAGTCTATCTGAAGCCGAGACGTTTTCTTATGGTTTCATTTTAGGTTCACACTTGTGCTGCTTGTCATGCGACTTGGGACACATCAAGTCACATGACAAGTCGAAACCCATTTATTTCAATGGCACCCATTTCAAATCGATGTGACTAAAGTTGCAATTTCTTTAAAAAAAAGTCTCCTGCACTACTTTTCCTTACGACTTGAGTGCCATAAGTTGCATGAAAGTTGCACTGCAAAGTCTCCCTGGAAATCGCACAACTTTAGAGTCACACTAGTATGTAAACATGTGCAGAACAAAAAAAAATTGAAAATTGTTGTTTCATTTCGGTAAGTTTTGTTTTGTTACCAATTTCGTTTCATTGATTCATTTTGGAATTTGTTTTGTTTCATTTAGTTGAATTTAGTTTTGTTTATAAATTTTCTAATGAATTCCAAATTTTCAGAACGGTCAAAAAATGATTGTCCGATTTGAATTGTATGTGAAGAATAGCTGGTTGTTAAGCAGCGGGTCACAAAAGCCGGCCACCTTAACAACCAATGACTCCCCACTGACAGCTGAAACGTAAACAAAAGAATGCCAGTAACAGAAAAGTCATTAAAGAAAAAACAGCGTGGGGTCCCCCTCAATCCATACCAGGCCTAAATGTAAAAAAAAATGGCATGGGCTCCCCCCAAAATCCATACCAGACCCTTATCCAAGCATTCAGCCCCCCCCCCCCCATCCATACCAGGCCTAAATGTAAAAAAATAAAAAAAAAATGGCGTGGGGTCCCCCCCAAAATCCATACCAGACCCTTATCCAAGCATTCAGCCCCCCCCCCCATCCTCCCCATCCATACCAGGCCTAAATGTAAAAAATAAAAATAAAAAAAATGGTGTGGGGTCTCCCCAATCCATACCAGGCCCTTATCCGAGCATTGCAGTATTGAGGATACAATGTATACGGCCAGTACGGAGGATACAATGTATGCGGCCAGTACGGAGGATACAATGTATACAGCCAGTACAGAGGATACAATGTATACGGCCAGTACTGAGGATACAATGCATATGGCCAGTACTGAGGATACAATGCATACGGCCAGTACTGAGGATACAATGTATACGGCCAGTACTGAGGATACAATGTATACGGCCAGTACGGAGAATACAATGTATACGGCCAGTACGGAGGATACAATGAATACAGCCAGTACAGAGGATACAATGCATACGGCCAGTACTGAGGATACAATGTATACGGCCAGTACGGAGGATACAATGTATACGGCCAGTACGGAGGATACAATGTATACGGCCAGTACTGAGGATACAATGTATACGGCCAGTATTGAGGATACAATGTATACGGTTTATTATTCAATAGATGAAGTGTTCCTACCAGGCCCTTATCCGAGCATTGCAGTATTGAGGATACAATGTATACGGCCAGTACGGAGGATACAATGTATGCGGCCAGTACGGAGGATACAATGTATACAGCCAGTACAGAGGATACAATGTATACGGCCAGTACTGAGGATACAATGCATATGGCCAGTACTGAGGATACAATGTATACGGCCAGTACGGAGGATACAATGCATATGGCCAGTACTGAGGATACAATGTATACGGCCAGTACGGAGGATACAATGTATACGGCCAGTACTGAGGATACAATGTATACGGCCAGTATTGAGGATACAATGTATACGGTTTATTATTCAATAGATGAAGTGTTCCTGCTCAAACCACACTGTGATATCACCCAAATATGTCAGGATCAACAGGTATTTTTCTGCACTCATCAGACATAAAAACGTTTATATAACAGACCAAAATGAAGCAAATAAGAGAAGTTCATTGTTAGAATCTGAATACAATTTAAAGGCTTAGTTCACCTTTACAGTAAAATTGGCCATGCGTGTCAGTGACCCCGGTACATCAAAGAAAAACAAAACTGAACAGGTTTTGGGAAAAAAAAAAAAAGTTCTTCAGAAAGTCCGCCTGTAGGCCATGCATGACCTCTCCCAAGTCTGCCCAAAAAACTCCTCGGTGGGCGACCCTCCCCCATCCCATCCTGCCCAGACAGCCGTCGCCTCCCTAGGAGTTTTTGAGATCTGCGAACGGCCTACAGGTACGAATTGTGTGGAGATATTCAGCAGAATTCGCCTTCCACCAGAAACACAAATTTTATTGGCCGTCACATTTAGGAATCACCAAAACTCACCAGCACGACATCACTGGACGCTCATCCTCCACACCAGCATAGAATATAATCCACTTTAACCTGCAAGACGGAATAACAAACACATTGAGGGACTGAAGTGAATTATGAAGACAAATCAAATACTTAATCTGCAGACAATTCATTTACTTCAATTCAACGGACATTTAAATCTTTTTCCAACAAAACAAATTATTTCTTCCATTAGGCACAAAGCAGAGCAACAATGGGGAGTATCTATGGCAATCAGTGCTCACCTATCAATGGTGAAAGGGTGGCTGGACGCGGGTCAGACGCTGAGAGGAAATGTATCTGGTCTGTTCAAAAAGGGTCAACTGTATACAACTGTATACTATACACTTCTGATAGTTTGAGCACCAGTTTGGGACACTGGATGAGCCAAAAATGCTAAAAACCTTATTGCCCCCCCCTCCCCCACAGCAATTCCTGACTGTCATCAGGCAGGAGATACCATGTAAATACAGCAGATGAGAAAGCAACAATGTTACTTTGTATCTCTCTATTAATGTCTGATCAATGTTTATAAACAATGTTACTTTGTATCTCTCTATCTCCTGTCTGATCAATATTTATAAACAATGTTACTTTGTATCTCTCTATCTCCAGTCTGATCAATGTTTATAAACAATGTTATTTTGTATCTCTATCGCCCATCTGATCAATGTTTCTAAACAATGTTACTTTGTGTCTCTCTATCTCCTTTCTGATCAATGTTTATAAACAATGTTACTTTGTATCTCCCTATGTCCCGTCTGATCAATATTTATAAATAATGTTACCCGCTTGCCGGCTGCACACTGTACATCTACTGCATAAATACGTGATTCTGCATTCCCGCGTAGGGGGGAACGCCCACCCATCCAGCTGTGATTCATCACAGCACATGCTGATCACTGGATGCCGGCCAGCGATTGACCGCTGGCACCCAGCGATCCGCTCTGATCTTCCCCGAACACACAGATGTGAGTGTAAACAACACAGAGCTGTGTTCAGTGACAGGGGATCTGGTTGCTTTTTCATTCCCTGCTAAGCACAAGTAGATCCCCAATAAAAGTAGCACATAATAGACATATAAACACTGGTTAGGCACATATTTGACCCTTTGATCGCCCCTAGATGTTAACCCCTTCCTGCCCCTAATATATAATTAGCACTGATTACTGTAATAATGTCACCGGTGATGTCAGTCAGATTACTCCATTACTAGTATAACAACAAAAAAATATATAATAAACACTCCAGTATACAGTATATATACACTATATAGTTTGTAGACACTAAGCTTCACACAAACCAATCAATATTCACTTATTGGGATTTTTTTTTTTTTAAACCAAAGACATGTAGCAGAATACATATTGGCCAAAATTTATTAAAGCGGACCTTCAGTCACTTTTTCAACTTTCCATCTATTAAATCTTCTGCCCTTGTTGTTGTTGTCTTATCATTGGATAGTAAAACATTTTTTCTGCCATTAAATCCCTCATACAGCCCACTTCCTGTTTCCTGTCTGGTCGTTAGCCTAGGCTTATGACATCATGCACAGCTCACACTCTCCTGAAAGTTTGCCAGGAAGTGAAGGGGAGAGAGTCATAGGAGGGCCAATGAGAGCATCAGAGCTGGAGGTGTGCCTCCTGTGTGTCTGTGTAAATCCAGGAAGTGAACAGGCAGCAGCTTCAGCTGCCCACAGTTAAAATGGCTGCAGCCAGACTCAGTGGAGGGAGATTTCTGCAGCATATTTGGCAAGTACTGAATCGCAGTATATATAAAATAATATGCAAAGTGGTTTGGAGGGAAGCTTCAGAATGGCAAAGACGTTTTTATTACAGATTATGTGAGCAGACTGCAGTTTCACATTTTATTTTTGTTACGGGATTTGTTTTATAGCAGAAAGTAAAAAAAATATTGGTAGAGGGACGAGCTGTGATTTGCATAGGATGTCAGTTAAAGCAACCAGAAAAAAAAGAACGAAGTGCAGCATCAAATGTGCATCCGGACTTCTGTGCGGTAATTGAAGTTTCATCCTGATAGGTGAGGAGAGCGTCTGATTATCACTGGTGGAAGAGGATTCATCTACAGAAGTCATGCTGGTTTACAAGCACATTCGATGCTGCACTTAGTTAATTGGGACGATCGCATTGGAAGATGGACTGGCACACATTTTATGATGTGATCTGTTGGAGAGTTTTTATCCTCTTGGAGGGGATGATAAGGGACTATATACAAGATTTTAGTAATGAGAATGGTATCATTAGCAGTAATCAGCATAGATTCATGAAGAATCGTTCTTGCCAAACCAATCTATTAACCTTCTATGAGGAGGTGAGTTGCCATCTAGATAAAGGAAGGCCCATAGACGTGGTGTATCTGGATTTTGTAAAAGCATTTGACACAGTTCCCCATAAACGTTTACTGTACAAAATAAGGTGCGTTGGCATGGACCATAGGGTGAGTACATGGATTGAAAACTGGCTACAAGGGCGATTTCAGAGGGTGGTGATAAATGGGGAGTACTCGGAATGGTCAGGGGTGGGTAGTGGGGTTCCCCAGGGTTCTGTGCTGGGACCAATCCTATTTAATTTGTTTATAAACGATCTGGAGGATGGGATAAACAGTTCAATCTCTGTATTTGCAGACAATACTAAGCTAAGCAGGGCAATAACTTCTCCGCAGGATGTGGAAACCTTGCAAGAAGACCTGAACAAATGAATGGGGGAGGGGCGACTACATGGCAAATGAGGTTCAATGTAGAAAAATGTAAAATAATGCATTTGGGTGGCAAAAATATGAATGCAATCTATAGATAGACTGGGGGGAGAACCTCTGGGGGAATCTAGGATGGAAAAGGACCTGGGGGTCCTAGTAGATGATAGGCTCAGCAATGCCAAGCTGCTGCTAATAAAGCAAACAGAATATTGACATTAAAAGGGGGATCAACTCCAGAGATAAAACGATAATTCTCCCGCTCTACAAGACTCTGGTCCGGCCGCACCTGGAGTATGCTGTCCAGTTCTGGGCACCAGTCCTCAGGAAGGATGTACTGGAGATGGAGCGAGTACAAAGAAGGGCAACAAAGCTAATAAAGGGTCTGGAGGATCTTAGTTATGAGGAAAGGTTGTGAGCTCTGAACTTATTCTCTCTGGAGAAGAGACGCTTGAGAGGGGATATGATTTCAATATATAAATACCGGACTGGTGACCCCACAATAGGGAGAAAACTTTTTTGCGGAAGGGAGCATAACAAGACTCGTGGTCACTCATTAAAATTAGAGGAAAAGAGGTTTAACCTTAGACTGTGTAGAGGGTTCTTTACTGTAAGAGCGGCAAGGATGTGGAATTCCCTTCCACAGGCGGTGGCCTCAGCAGGGAGCATTGATCGTTTCAAGAAACTTTTAGATAATCACCTGAATGACCGCAACATACAGGGATATACAATGTAATACTGACACATAATCACACACATAGGTTGGACTTGATGGACTTGTGTCTTTTTTCAACCTCACCTACTATGTAACTATGTAATGTAATATTTGCAGAGAATTTTTATCCCTTCGGTATTCTTGTTATAAGCGCTGCACCTCTGCTCAGGAAAATAAAGGCAGCGAATGATCGTATAGCTCTAATGAACGGAGCCCTCGGATTCCTCCTGTATTGTATCTGTACTGTCCGCCTTCATGTTGTAAAGCTCTGCGCAAATTATTGGCGTTCTATAAATCCTGTATAATAATAAATGTTAATAAGGACAAAAACAACCATTCAAAATACATTGAAGACTCTTATAATGAATACATTGTAGCAGCAGAGAGTTAAAGTAGAGATTTACAGCGATCCTGTTATTGGCGAACTAAAATCGATCGCAGAGCGCGCTTTGGAGACACGCCGGCCTCTTCCTCAGGTGATGTGATCTGATAGGAAGAAACATGCAATGTATACATGAAGCAACACGGATACCGATCTTATCAGCCTGACGAATGTAAATTCCATCCGCGCGTGTCACAGGGATAACATCCGTATCTTTGTGGCTTCATGTATACATTGCGTGCTTCTTCCTATCAGTTCACATCGCCTGAAGAGACCGGCTCGCCTCAGAAACCGCGTACTGCGATCCATTCACCGCGCCAATAAATAATCAATAGATAATTGGATAAGATGGGAGAAGGTCGGTTGGCCGTTTGATGATTGTGGAGACCCGAACAATTTTCAAGCTTTCTGGAAATTCGTTGTGACCAACACAGTGCCGGGACCATCCAGAGCCCGGGGCAAATGTGACAAATGCCCCCCCAAGATGTATCAACATTATGTATCAATGTATCAGCAAAAATAAAAAAATAGGGGTAGAGTTAGGAGTAATTGTTATGGTTAGAATGCTAATCCTAACAATTACCATTAACCCTAACATTTAACCCTAACATTCAACCTCAATCCTAACATTCAACCCTAACCCTAACATTCAACCTCAACCCTAACATTCAACCTCAACCCTAACATTCAACCTCAACCCTAACATTCAACCTCAACCCTAACATTCAACCTCAACCCTAACATTCAACCCCAACCCTAACATTCAACCCCAACCCTAACATTCAACCTCAACCCTAACATTCAACCCCAACCCTAACATTCAACCCCCAACCCTAACATTCTAACCCTAACCCTAACCCCAACCCTAACATTCTAACCCTAACCCTAACCCCAACCCTAACATTCAACCTCAACCCTAACATTCAACCTCAACCCTAACATTCAACCCCAACCCTGACATTCAACCCTAACATTTAACCCCAACCCTAACATTTAACTTTAACATTCAACCCCAACCCTAACATTCAACCCCAACCCTAATATTCAACCCTAAAATTCAACCCCAACCCTAACATTCAACCCTAACATTCAACCCCAACCCTAACATTCAACCCCAACCCTAACATTCAACCCCAACATTCAACCCTAACATTCAACCCCAACATTCAACCCCAACCCTAACATTCAACCCCAACCCTAACATTCAACCCCAACCCTAACATTCAACCCCAACCCTAACATTCAACCCTAACATTCAACCCCAACCCTAACATTTAACCCCAACCCTAACATTCAACCCCAACCCTAACATTCAACCCCAACCCTAACATTCAACCCTAACATTCAACCCCAACCCTAACATTCAACCCCAACCCTAACATTCAACCCCAACCCTAACATTCAACCCTAACATTCAACCCCAACCCTAACATTCAACCCCAACCCTAATATTCAACCCTAAAATTCAACCCGAACCCTAACATTCAACCCCAACCCTAACATTCAACCCCAACCCTAACATTCAACCCCAACCCTAACATTTAACCCCAAACCTAACATTTAACCCCAACCCTAACATTCAACCCCAACCCTAACATTCAACCCCAACCCTAACATTCAACCCCAACCCTAACATTCAACCCCAACCCTAACATTCAACCCTAACATTTAACCCCAACCCTAACATTTAACCCTAACATTCAACCTCAACCCTAACATTCAACCCTAACATTCAACCCCAACCCTAACATTCAACCCCAACCCTAAAATTCAACCCCAACCCTAACATTCAACCCTAACATTTAACCTCAACCCTAACATTCAACCCCAACCCTAACATTCAACCCTAACATTTAACCCCAACATTCAACCCCAACCCCAACATTCAACCCCAACCCTAACATTCAACCCCAACCCTAACATTCAACCTCAACCCTAACATTCAACCTCAACCCTAACATTCAACCCCAACCCTGACATTCATCCCTAACATTTAACCCCAACCCTAACATTTAACTTTAACATTCAACCCCAACCCTAACATTCAACCCCAACCCTAATATTCAACCCTAAAATTCAACCCGAACCCTAACATTCAACCCCAACCCTAACATTCAACCCTAACATTCAACCCCAACCCTAACATTCAACCCCAACCCTAACATTCAACCCCAACCCTAACATTCAACCCTAACATTTAACCCCAACCCTAACATTTAACTTTAACATTCAACCCCAACCCTAATATTCAACCCCAACCCTAATATTCAACCCTAAAATTCAACCCCAACCCTAACATTCAACCCCAACCCTAACATTTAACCCCAACCCTAACATTCAACCCCAACCCTAACATTCAACCCCAACCCTAACATTCAACCCCAACCCTAACATTCAACCCTAACATTCAACCCCAACCCTAACATTCAACCCTAACATTCAACCCCAACCCTAACATTAAACCCTAACATTCAACCCCAACCCTAATATTCAACCCTAAAATTCAACCCCAACCCTAACATTCAACCCAACCCTAACATTCAACCCTAACATTCAACCCCAACCCTAACATTCAACCCTAACATTCAACCCCAACCCTAACATTCAACCCCAACCCTAACATTCAACCCAACCCTAACATTCAACCCTAACATTCAACCCCAACATTCAACCCCAACATTCAACCCCAACATTAAACGCCAACATTCAACCCCAACCCTAACATTCAACCCCAACCCTAACATTCAACCCTAACATTCAACCCCAACCCTAACATTCAACCCCAACCCTAACATTCAACCCTAACATTCAACCCCAACCCTAACATTCAACCCTAACATTCAACCCCAACCCTAACATTCAACCCCAACATTCAACCCCAACCCTAACATTCAACCCTAACCCTAACATTCAACCCTAACATTCAACCCCAACCCTAACATTCAACCCTAACATTCAACCCCAACCCTAACATTCAACCCTAACATTCAACCCCAACCCTAACATTCAACCCCAACCCTAACATTCAACCCCAACCCTAACATTCAACCCTAACATTCAACCCCAACCCTAACATTCAACCCCAACCCTAACGTTCAACCCTAACATTCAACCCAACCCTAACATTCAACCCTAACATTCAACCCTAACATTCAACCCTAACATTCAACCCTAACATTCAACCCCAACCCTAACATTCAACCCCAACCCTAACATTCAACCCCAACCCTAACATTCAACCCCAACCCTAACATTCAACCCTAACATTCAACCCCAACCCTAACATTTAACCCCAACCCTAACATTCAACCCCAACCCTAACATTCAACCCTAACATTCAACCCCAACCCTAACATTCAACCCCAACCCTAACATTCAACCCCAACCCTGACATTCAACCCTAACATTCAACCCCAACCCTAACATTCAACCCCAACCCTAACATTCAACCCCAACCCTAACATTCAACCCTAACATTCAACCCCAACCCTAACATTCAACCCTAACATTCAACCCCAACCCTGACATTCAACCCTAACATTCAACCCCAACCCTAACATTCAACCCCAACCCTAACATTCAACCCTAACATTCAACCCCAACCCTAACATTCAACCCCAACCCTAACATTCAACCCTAACATTTAACCCTAACATTTAATCCTAATCCTTTACCCCAACATTTAACCCCAATCCTAACATCAAACCCCAACATTTAACCCGAGCCATTTACCCCAACCCTAACATTCAACTCTAACCCTAACATTTAAACCTATCCCCAACATTTAACCCCAACCCTAACACTTAACCCTAACATCAAACCCCAACATTTAACCTAACCCGAGCCATTTACCCCAACCTTAACATTTAACTCTAACCCTAATATTTAACCCTAACCCTAGTCCTTTACCTCAACCCTAACATTTAACCCTAGCCCTTTACCCCAAAATGTAACCCTAACAGTTAACCCTAAACCTGAGCCCCTAAACATAGTGCTTAATGGTAACCCTAACATTTAACCCTAATATTTACCCTAACCCTTAATCCTAAGACTAACATTTAACCCTAACCCTAACACTGAACCTTAACCCTAAGTCTAGAACTCAACCCTAACATTTAACCATAACCCTGGCCCGTTACCCTGACATTTAACCCTAACATTTAACCCCAACCCTAGCCCTTTACCATATCACTGAACCTCAACCCTACCATTTATCCCCAACATTTAACCCCAACTTTAACATTTACCTAACCCTAACATTTAACCCTAGCCCTTTCACCCCAACATTTAACCTAACCCTAACATTCAACCCCAACCTTAACATTCAACTCTAACCCTAAGATTTAACCCTAACCCTAGCCCTTTAGCCCAACATTTAACCCTAACAGTTAACCGTAAACCTGAGCCCTTAACCCTAAACATAACTCTTAATGGTAACCCTAGCACTTAACCCTAACATTAAGTCTAGCCCTCAACCCTAACATTTAATGCTAACCCTAGTCCTTAACCCTAACATGCAGCTTTGGACACACAAAGGTTCCTGCACTAGTTTGCTGCGACTTTGATGCTACTTAAGTGCCAGAGAGTGTAAAGTCGCACTCCATGAACAGAACTCTCATACTTTCCTATAAGACAAAAAAAAAACGCACCAGGAAAAAACGCATCAAACGCATCCTGCATAGATGTGAACCTCGCCTTCGGTAGGATTTTAAAAAAATTGGAAATTTTAGATATGACTTAAAAAAATAAAAAAGCACATCGTTGTTTCCGGGACCTACTGCGGGTACAAAACAACAAATAACGCACACACATCGCATCGCATCGCCGCAAATGTCAGGAGGTGGAGAATGTTTTTTTTTTGGTGGGTCGTGGTAACAGCAAAAACTATACATGCAAATTATTTAGAGAAAAATGATATTTGTTCCCTACAGAGTGAGAAGATCTATCTGGCGCCACGTCAGAAAAAAAACAAAGATGGCGGCGCGCGCCAAGATGTACAGCGGGGGGGGAGAAAAGACGACCACAAGGTTTGCTGGCCGTGAAAATCCGCTTATCCCGGATAGGAATCATTTTCACCAGCACGGGTGGTGTTCCCCTTTAATGACACGACGGAGCGTGGTCGGCGGCGATCACGTGACACGACCGGTTCTCAGAAAAGTTAAAATTCCTTCTGAGGCCGCGCAAAAACACGAGACCAATTCCCAGGCTGGAAATTCTCCTCCCGCACGTGCGTTTCCAGTAAATCCGATGCGATTTATCTCTCCCCTCCAAATATCCTTTCCCACGGACGGCGCGGCCTGTTTTCTTTGGACGGCGGGCCATGTGACCGTGCTCTTGAAAGTGCGCACTTTGTACGCCACAAATCCCCCCCACGGGAATCCATGTTTTCCACAACGCACTCGCACTGCCGGCTTGAACATTTTTTAGAAGATAAGAAGGAGGGATAATGAAAGTCAATCCCATTTATTTTCCTTTCAAATGTTTCCTTTAATGGAATGTAAATAAATAAGAACATCAGAAACTGCAACGCAAAAGATACAATGTAGCAAACGCTCAGTTCCCACGGCTCTTCTATTTATACACAAGGCACATTCATCTGCTTTTCTCTCCAGAAGGACAGCGCCACCTTTGTTCAGGCATCATCCAGGTTAAACTTACTTAGGTGCCGGTGTCTTGCCGAGAAAGTTCCCTCGGCGGATAAGTTCCTCCCCTGTACTGCGCAGGCGCAGCGCCTGCGCAGTACCAACTGCTGTCAGCCGGCGGAGATAGCCGAAGCTCAAAATCCACAATCGGCTGTACACGGCGCCTGCGCTCTGGGTCCAGATTCCTACCCCACCATCCAAGTGGACCCGGAGGGGGAATCTAAAAGTGCCGAGCGCAGCGAGGCCATGCCCGAAGCGTGGCGAGCGAAGCGAGCCCGCGAGGGGCCCTCTTACAGGCGCCGTGTACAGCTGATTTTCAGCTGTTCCGCTTCGGCTATTTCCGCCGGATCGTACTGCACATGCGCAGTACAGTCAGGAACTTATCCGCCGAGCGGAACTTATTCGGCAGAACACCGGCACAGAGATGACACAATCATGTAAATCCTGGTGCTCACAAATGTCTGACACAGATCAGCCCTGCTACGTTCTCTTATCAATGTTGCAGTCTGATCGCTGGGGAGGGGGAGACCGGGGGAAACGATTCTTCTTGCGCCGCAGTGCTTGGGTCTAGCAGCCAATCATTAGGCCAGAACACACAGCGGGGGTTGATTTACTAAAACTGGAGAGTGCAAAATCTGGTGCAGCTCTGCATAGAAACCAATCTGGTCAAAGCTTAGAGATGGTTTTTACTTTCTCTTTATTCCCCTGCAAAGTTAAAGCACAGCTCGGCTCTCTCTCCTTGTGCATGGTGACTGGTCTTGTCTCCGCCCCCTTCCTGTACTGGGTGGGGACTGCTAGGCCCCTCCCATAGCTCTGCTCTCCCTCCTTGTGCAGGGTGACTGGTCTGGTCTCCGCCCCCCTTCCTACAGTGGGTGTGAACTGCTAGGCCCCTCCCATAGCTCTGCTCTCTCTTTGTGCAGGGTGACTGGTCTTGTCTCCGTCCCCTTCGTGTAGTGGGTGGGGACTGCTAGGCCCCTCCCACAGCTCTGTTCTCTCCCCTTGTGCAGGGTGACTGGTCTGGTCTCCGCCCCCTTCCTACAGTGGGTGGGGACTGCTAGGCCCCTCCCATAGCTCTGCTCTCTCCCCTTGTGCAGGATGACTGGTCTTGTCTCCGCCCCCTTCCTGTACTGGGTGGGGACTGCTAGGCCCCTCCCATAGCTCGGCTCTCTCTTTGTGCAGGGTGACTGGTCTTGTCTCCGCCCCCTTCCTTTACTGGGTGGGGACTGCTAGGCCCTTCCCATAGCTCGGCTCTCTCTCCTTGTGCAGGGTGACTGTCTGGTCTCCGCCCCCTTCCTGTAGTGGGTGGGGACTGCTAGGCCCCTCCCACAGCTCTGCTCTCTCTCCTTGTGCAGGGTGACTGGTCTCGTCTCCGCCCCCTCCTGTAGTTTTCCTATAGTGGGTGGAGCCTGCTGGGCCCCTCCCACAACTCTGCTGTCTGCACAAGCTAGGTACCCCACAGTGATGATGTCACGGCTCCTTTACAAGGTAAAATCTGGGGTTGCAAAGGCATTTGGTGAACACAAAGTAGATTTCTAACCTTTGCGGCGATTTAGGAATTTATGTAAACGAACGTTTTCTGTGCCCGGAGCTCAGCTTTTAAAAATAAAGGGCTTCACCACGAGGGAGAAATGTGGGCTGCAAGGCGAGATCTTGTAAGTGCCTCATCCTACGCTCTGATGCCAAACCATCTGCAGCCCGAATCGCAGAGCGCAGGCTGTCTCCGGCTGATTAGGAAGCTGAATTAGGAAAGATGGCAATTGTTGAACGGATCCCAAAGCGCTTCATCTCCCCCACTCATCATCCTTAGAAAACCCATTTAGTGTCATCTATGTATATATATAAAAAAAAAAGATACAGAGATAATTAAAACTTCAGTGCAGAAAACGGATCCGTAGAGGGCTGTCAGTGGAAGGCGGCGGATCCGAAGAATGAAGAGCATCGCTCCAATGTACTGAGGAGGCGATTCTCTCTTAGATTGTAAGCTCTTCAGACCCTGGGTCTTTAATATGTATCACCTTATTATGGAATGTGAAGATGTGGACAAAATGTTACTACAAATTTCTCCTTCTGAAACAATTCTTACCCCCCCGCAGCCCTCCAAATTATCCCCTACCAAACACAAATCCCATCCCCTCCCCCCAATCTCCCGGTGGCACCAAAATAGACAAAATTCCTCCTCACTGCCTGCCAAAATGCCCTCTAGAAAGGGATCCAAACATGGGTCGCTCCTCAGAGGGAAATGTAAATGTAAATGAGTCTTATGAGCCCCCCCCCCACTACCTCCTAACCGCAAGTGTAATCTTCGCCTGTGGATGGAAATCACTCGCTGTGATAATTTTATTAGGTTTTCCAACGGTACAGAAAAAAGGAAACTTTGTACAACCCTAAAGGAACAAATAAAAAATAAGGGCAAAAACATATAATGATGATCTACTATCGGCACAATGATGAGGCGTATGACAGATCGCAGGAATGTCTAGTCCTCCGGTGTGATCATTTTCATGGATTTTGTTTTTTTTATATTTTTGTTTTGCGGATAGCGTGATTGACACAGATACACAGATATCTGAAAAGGATTTGAGGGACATTGACAAGGAACAAATTGTAATGTCGAGATGACCAAGTCAGAGAAGCTCCAAAACTGCAGCTCTTGTGGGATGTTCCCAGTCTGCATTGGTCAGAAACGACCAAAAGTGGTCCAAGGAGAACCAAAGAACTGATGACAGAGTCATGGGTGGCCAAGGCTCATTGATGGAGGTGGAGAGGGAAGGCTCATTGATGGAGGTGGGGAGGAAAGGCTCATTGATGAAGGAGGGGGGAGGGAAGGCTCATTGATGGAGGTGGGGAGGGAAGGCTCATTGATGGAGGTGGGGGAGGGAAGGCTCATTGATGGAGGTGGGGGAGGGAAGGCTCATTGATGGAGGTGGGGGAGGGAAGGCTCATTGATGGAGGTGGGGAGGGAAGGCTCGTTGATGGAGGTAAGGAGGAAAGGCTCGTTGATGGAGGTGGGGAGGGAAGACTCATTGATGGAGGTGGGGAGGGAAGGCTCATTGATGGAGGTGGGGGGGAAGGCTCATTGATGGAGGTGGGGAGGGAAGGCTCGTTGATGGAGGTGGGGAGGAAAGGCTCGTTGATGGAGGTGGGGAGGGAAGACTCATTGATGGAGGTGGGGAGGGAAGGCTCATTGATGAAGGAGGGGGGAGGGAAGGCTCATTGATGGAGGTGGGGAGGGAAGGCTCATTGATGGAGGTGGGGGAGGGAAGGCTCATTGATGGAGGTGGGGGAGGGAAGGCTCATTGATGGAGGTGGGGAGGGAAGGCTCGTTGATGGAGGTAAGGAGGAAAGGCTCGTTGATGGAGGTGGGGAGGGAAGACTCATTGATGGAGGTGGGGAGGGAAGGCTCATTGATGGAGGTGGGGGGGAAGGCTCATTGATGGAGGTGGGGAGGGAAGGCTCGTTGATGGAGGTGGGGAGGAAAGGCTCGTTGATGGAGGTGGGGAGGGAAGACTCATTGATGGAGGTGGGGAGGGAAGGCTCATTGATGAAGGAGGGGGGAGGGAAGGCTCATTGATGGAGGTGGGGGAGGGAAGGCTCATTGATGGAGGTGGGGGAGGGAAGGCTCATTGATGGAGGTGGGGGAGGGAAGGCTCATTGATGGAGGTGGGGAGGGAAGGCTCGTTGATGGAGGTAAGGAGGAAAGGCTCGTTGATAGAGGTGGGGAGGGAAGACTCATTGATGGAGGTGGGGAGGGAAGGCTCATTGATGGAGGTGGGGGGGAAGGCTCATTGATGGAGGTGGGGAGGGAAGGCTCGTTGATGGAGGTGGGGAGGAAAGGCTCGTTGATGGAGGTGGGGAGGGAAGACTCATTGATGGAGGTGGGGAGGGAAGGCTCATTGATGGATGTGGGGAGGGAAGACTCATTGATGGAGGTGGGGAGGGAAGACTCATTGATGGAGGTGGGGAGGGAAGGCTCATTGATGGAGGTGGGGGGGAAGGCTCATTGATGGATGTGGGGAGGGAAGGCTCATTGATGGAGGTGGAGGGAAGGCTCGTTGATGGAGGTGGGGAGGGAAGGCTCGTTGATGGAGATGAGGAGGGAAGACTCATTGATGGAGGTGGGGGAGGGAAGGCTCATTGATGGAGGTGGGGGAGGGAAGGCTCATTGATGGAGGTGGGGGAGGGAAGGCTCATTGATGAAGGTGGGGAGGGAAGGCTCATTGATGGAGGTGGGGAGGGAAGGCTCATTGATAGAGGTGGGGAGGGAAGGATCATTGACAGGGGTAGAGAGGGAAGGATCATTGGCGGAGGTGGAGAGGGAAGACTCATGGATGGAGGTGGGGGAGGGAAGGCTCATTGATGGAGGTGGGGGAGGGAAGGCTCATTGATGGAGGTGGGGGAGGGAAGGCTCATTGATGGAGGTGGGGGAGGGAGGGCTCATTGATGGGGGTTGGGGGGGCTCATTGATGGAGGTGGGATGGGAAAGCTCATTGATGGAAGTGGAGAGGGAAGGCTCATTGATGGAGGTGGGGAGGGAAGGCTCATTGATGGAGGTGGGGAGGGAGGGCTCATTGATGGAGGTGGGGAGGGAAGGCTCATTAATGGAGGTGGGGAGCGAAGGCTCATTGATGGAGGTGGGGAGGGAAGGCTCATTAATGGAGGTGGAGAGGGAAGGCTCATTGATGGAGGAGGGGAGGGAAGGCTCATTAATGGAGGTGTGGAGGGAAGGCTCATTGATGGAGGTAGAGAGGGAAGGCTCATTGATGGAGGTAGAGAGGGAAGGCTCATTGATGGAGGAGGGGAGGGAAGGCTCATTAATGGAGGTGTGGAGGGAAGGCTCATTGATGGAGGTAGAGAGGGAAGGCTCATTGATGGAGGTAGAGAGGGAAGGCTCATTGATGGAGGTGGGCAGGGAAGGCTCATTAATGGAGGTGGGGAGGGAAGGCTCATTAATGGAGGTGTGGAGGGAAGGCTCATTGATGGAGGTGGGGAGGGAAGGCTCATTGATGGAGGTGGAGAGGGAAGGCTCATTGATGGAGGTGGGGAGGAAAGGCTCATTGATGAAGGAGGGGGGAGGGAAGGCTCATTGATGGAGGTGGGGAGGGAAGGCTCATTGATGGAGGTGGGGGAGGGAAGGCTCATTGATGGAGGTGGGGGAGGGAAGGCTCATTGATGGAGGTGGGGGAGGGAAGGCTCATTGATGGAGGTGGGGGAGGGAAGGCTCATTGATGGAGGTGGGGAGGGAAGGCTCGTTGATGGAGGTAAGGAGGAAAGGCTCGTTGATGGAGGTGGGGAGGGAAGACTCATTGATGGAGGTGGGGAGGGAAGGCTCATTGATGGAGGTGGGGGGGAAGGCTCATTGATGGAGGTGGGGAGGGAAGGCTCGTTGATGGAGGTGGGGAGGAAAGGCTCGTTGATGGAGGTGGGGAGGGAAGACTCATTGATGGAGGTGGGGAGGGAAGGCTCATTGATGGAGGTGGGGAGGGAAGACTCATTGATGGAGGTGGGGAGGGAAGGCTCATTGATGGAGGTGGGGGGGAAGGCTCATTGATGGATGTGGGGAGGGAAGGCTCGTTGATGGAGGTGGAGGGAAGGCTCGTTGATGGAGGTGGGGAGGGAAGGCTCGTTGATGGAGATGAGGAGGGAAGACTCATTGATGGAGGTGGGGGAGGGAAGGCTCATTGATGGAGGTGGGGGAGGGAAGGCTCATTGATGGAGGTGGGGGAGGGAAGGCTCATTGATGAAGGTGGGGAGGGAAGGCTCATTGATGGAGGTGGGGAGGGAAGGCTCATTGATAGAGGTGGGGAGGGAAGGATCATTGACAGGGGTAGAGAGGGAAGGATCATTGGCGGAGGTGGAGAGGATAGACTCATGGATGGAGGTGGGGGAGGGAAGGCTCATTGATGGAGGTGGGGGAGGGAAGGCTCATTGATGGAGGTGGGGGAGGGAAGGCTCATTGATGGAGGTGGGGGAGGGAGGGCTCATTGATGGGGGTTGGGGGGGGCTCATTGATGGAGGTGGGATGGGAAAGCTCATTGATGGAAGTGGAGAGGGAAGGCTCATTGATGGAGGTGGGGAGGGAGGGCTCATTGATGGAGGTGGGGAGGGAAGGCTCATTAATGGAGGTGGGGAGCGAAGGCTCATTGATGGAGGTGGGGAGGGAAGGCTCATTAATGGAGGTGGAGAGGGAAGGCTCATTGATGGAGGAGGGGAGGGAAGGCTCATTAATGGAGGTGTGGAGGGAAGGCTCATTGATGGAGGTAGAGAGGGAAGGCTCATTGATGGAGGTAGAGAGGGAAGGCTCATTGATGGAGGAGGGGAGGGAAGGCTCATTAATGGAGGTGTGGAGGGAAGGCTCATTGATGGAGGTAGAGAGGGAAGGCTCATTGATGGAGGTGGGGAGGGAAGGCTCATTGATGGAGGTGGGGAGGAAAGGCTCATTGATGGAGGTGGGGAGGGAAGGCTCATTGATGGAGGTGGGGAGGGAAGGCTCATTGATGGAGGTGGGGAGGGAAGGCTCATTAATGGAGATGGGGGGGGTCATTGGTGGAGATGGGGAGGCTGGCCTGTGTAGTTTGATCCAATAGAAGAGCTGCTGGAGCTCAAAATGCTGAAAAGGTGAATGGCGGTTCTGATAGAAAGATGTCAACACACAGAGTATTGCAATTTGTTGTGTATGGGGCTGTGTAGCTGTAGACCGGCCAAGGTGCCCATGCTGACCCATGTCTACAGCCAAAAGTGCCTACAATGGGCATGTGAGCATCAGAACTGGACCACAGAGCAATGGAAGAAGGTGGCCTGGTCTAATGAATTCAAGAATGGTTTGAGGAACACAACAGAATTTGAGGCGTTGATTTGGCCTCTAAATTCTCCTGATCTCAATCCAATCGATCAACTGTGGGATTTGCTGGAAAAACCAAGTCCAATCCATGGAGGCCCCACCTCACAACTCACAGGACCTATTGGATCTGCTACTGATGGCTTGGTGGCAGATACCATCAGCATACCTTCAGGGGTCTAGTGGAGTCCATGCCTTGAGGGGATCTGGAGGCAAAAGGAGGACCTATTACAATGTTAGGTGGACAGTCATAATGGCTGATCGGTGTATATCATTATAATGTTATTATTTTGTGAAATTCTCACCTGTGGGAAGGGGGCTCGCCCCAAAGTAAGATGGACGCAAGCCCCGTCAAGCCTCAACAAGCAACACAAGATAAATTCGGCAAATTCCTCGCCAACTCCGCCTCGTGCAGTAACGATCCAGCTTCGATGAAAGACTCAGATTAACAAGTTTTATACTCGATCTGACAAAGCCCCAGGCGCAAAATTAAACGCAGGAAAATCAAAACAGTCTGTTTTCTCTTACACAGGCGATCGATTGCGGCACGCAGCAGTTATTAACCCTCGAGTGCGAGCTTTGGGAAGACTCCGGATACTCCACCCCATCAAAAAGGACAAACGGCAAAAACACAACACGCCTAACAACTCCAAACCCCTCTATAAATCACAGGAGAGCTGCTGATATGAAGACCCGACACCCTGACAAACCTCGGGCTCATCATTATTATTATACAGGATTTGTACAGTTTGCGCAGCGCTTCACAATATGTGGGGAGACGGTACAGAGGGCTCCATGCAGACTGACAGCACAGTTCACACAGCAGCCAGAAGAGAAAAAGCTGCATTTGCATTGCGGGAATTAATCCGCTTCAGGTAGAGAGACACTAAAAACAGAATAAACAAGCTCAGGGCCTGAAGTTTAAGGCAGAACTCCAGAAAAAAAAAAGAAGATAAACATAAACAGCCCATTAAAAGATAATATAAAACATGTTTTTAATGTAATATTGAGATTTCCCATGCAGTGGTTTTTTTCTGCCACTAGATGTCCTCATTCGAATGATTATCATCATTCAACCCACTTCCTCTGAGCCCAGGTTGTCCCACACCAAGGATGGGCTCAGGCGTGTTCGCAAATGAAGGCGTTCGTGCCCGCTAGGAAGCGGACACTGCGCAGTGCTAATCATATGCAGCAAGACATTTGCGGCTGCACAGACTGGGAAATGCCTCACTGTCTGTGATTAAGGCTGCGGAATGTCAGCTTCCTGGCGGGCACCTTCAGTTTCCAACCTGCCTGAGCTCATCCCTACCAGACACTGAAAGGAGAAGCAGCCCAGTGATGAGCTCTTTTCTATGTCACTCTGCTCTCTCTACCTATCAGCATGCTTCTTGTCAGCACATGGGCCAATTGGCTCTTGACGCTGCTTCTTCCTCTCCCAGTCTGAGCTCTGTTGTACAGGCACTGCAAGAGGCTGATATCAGGTCACGTTCAGATACTTGTGCTGCTTGCATATAAAAAAAATAAACTTAATTACGTCTTCTATATTGGTGGCTTACCAGTCCTGTGGTGGCTGCATTGGTCTTTATTCTTCTGTTACTTCCGCCTGGTGATCCTGCCAGTAACACACTTCCTGTCCTCGGGTGACAATGCTCACTTACGGTACTGAGAAGGACTGTCACACCGAGACAGGAAGTGTGTCAGGACTACACAACAATTCCCTGTTTCCTTATCTCCATAACAAAGGGGGAGGGGTTCTGCTGTCCACAGAGAGAACCTGAGACAATGTAACTGATGGGAGTGCAGGACGTTATCAGCTTGCTGGATTTCTGGCAGGATCACCAGGACGGTTTGTACTTATTGAACAGATATGACAAAACGATTTAAAGTGGATTTTTACCAGACCAATCGGGGCAAATCCAAGACGTTTTATTGTTAGGATTCCATACACTTCAATGTTTCCATTACATAAACGTTTAAACGTATGGATACAATTATTTCATCGATCAGACCTCGTTCACACATATATCTAGAAGGTTCCATGTAAATCCAAGTAGTCCGGATTTCCAGCGGAAAATAATATACAGCCCCTCCCCCCCCCCCCCCCCAGTCTGCCTCCGGCGTTATGTGCGGCAGATTTTACAACTCATAAACATAAATTGTGGAGCGGCTCGGAATATTGATTTATCGATCCGCCAACGTTTTTTTCTCGCGAGCTCAGTACTCGGGGGACTCATAATGGTGGATGAACCAGTCTAAGCCGCGATGTTCCATATCCATCATAATTACAGCCGGCCAATTATCAGCAACGCAGGGAATGCGACAATAAAGCGCAAGATGGGCCAACCATGATATCGCTCTTCTGCGTCTGAATATATCACATTCCTGAATATCACCATGAGAAGCTCCGCCTCTGCAACAGACCCAATTCACAAAGCTCCAACACAAGGATAAGGATCCTTATTTATGAGACTTTCATTTTCAAATCTCATTCAATTCATTAAAAAAAAAAACTGTCTCCAGTGAATGGATAGGAAGTGATGTCACCGCTCTCTAGTGAATGGATAGGCTGTATTTTCAGTGATGTCATCAGTCTCTAGTGAATGGATAGGCTGCATTCTCAGTGATGTCACCGCTCTCTAGTGAATGGATAGGTTGCATTCTCAGTGATGTCATCGCTCTCTATGATGTCATCGCTCTCTAGTGATTGGATAGGCTGCATTCTCAGTGATGTCACCGCTCTCTAGTGAATGGATAGGCTGCATTCTCAGTGATGTCACCGCTCTCTAGTGAATGGATAGGATGCATTCTCAGTGATGTCACCGCTCTCTAGTGATTGGATAGGCTGCATTCTCAGTGATATCACTGCTCTCTAGTGAATGGATAGGCTGCATTCTCAGTGGTGTCATCGCTCTCTAGTGAATGGATAGGCTGCATTCTCAGTGATATCATTGCTCTCTAATGAATGGATAGGCTGCATTCTCAGTGATATCATTGCTCTCTAGTGAATGGATAGGCTGCATTCTCAGTGCAGTAACAAAGGTGCATCTGAGCTCATTTGAACGCCATGGACTCCGGTGTTCATTTCAGGGTTAAACCTGTTTTTCTCTCATTTGCGGCGGTCAGCAGAGACTGAGCTGTAACTAAACATTTGAAAAACCTCCGGGAGAGGGGAAGGGTTCAGATTTAAATTACAGAATCCACCGAAAGCAGAAATTACCTCTGTGCATTGGGAGTGCGGCCTTTGTTTTCCAAAAATATTACCAGAGGCAGAAACGCAGATTAATTCTTCAAAGAGCGTAAGAACCTGACCCCCCGTTCATCACAGATCCCTCTTCATCCTATCGCTTTGTAGAGATCAAACACCAGCGGGCACCATGCCGATTTCTAGCATCCTGCACCGTTGGACCCGAAATTGGCTGAGTACATAATGTACGAGGCCTGTGAATGCCGCAAAGATTGATGTGAATGGATACGGCCCGGAGAGAGCCCAAATCAGCTTCCCCATCTATGTTCATAAAGGAATGCAAACATTGTGCATAGCCAAGCTGAGCTCTGTCCCTTCCCATCAGCAGAGATCACATAATAAAGTGCTTCAGCTCAGGTGACCAGCACCACAGGGAGCTTGAAGCAGCATGTTCTCCAGGAGGGTAGTTTAGCCCTTCTATGGCTCTTTGTTTATCCACCCCAGCAAGGCAGTCAACTGAGCCTTTAGTTACTTAGTTTAGTTACTATAGCAAAAGTCAGTTTTAAAGAAACCTGTAAAGTTAGTGACCTGCAAACATGGCTCTCCTATACTCTTATATCTCAGCTGGAGGGCACTGAACTCAGGGCACACTATAATACAAATACCAACCCACGAGGAACCCAATATAATACAAATACCAACCCACGAGGAACCCAATATAATACAAATTCCAACCCACGAGGAACCCAATATAATACAAATACCAACCCACGAGGAACCCAATATAATACAAATACCAACCCACGAGGAACCCAATATAATACAAATACCAACCCACGAGGAACCCAATATAATACCAATACAACCCACGAGGAACCCAATATAATACAAATACCAACCCACGAGGAACCCAATATAATACAAATACCAACCCACGAGGAACCCAATATAATACCAATACAACCCACGAGGAACCCAATATAATACAAATACCAACCCACGAGGAACCCAATATAATACAAATACCAACCCATGAGGAACCCAATACAATACAAATCCCAACCCACGAGGGACCCAATACAATACAAATACCAACCCATGAGGAACCCAATACAATACAAATACCAAACCGTAAGGACCCAATATAATAAAAATGACAACCCAGGAGGAACCCAATATAATACAAATACCAACCCACGAGGAACCCAATATAATACATATACCAACCCATGAGAAACCCAATATATTACAAATCCCAACCCATGAGGAACCCAATATAATATAATGCAAATACCACACAATGAGGATCGTTATTTAGTACAAATACCAACCCATTACAGAACCCAATATAATCTAAAACAAATACTAACCCATGAGAAACCCAGTATAATATAATACAAATGCCACCTCATGAGGAAACCAATACAATACAAATGCCTACCCATGAGGAACTTTAATCTTAGCTATTCCCGCCTCTTGCATCTCACTATTGCTGATTTGTGACTATGACACACATCCTTACCTCCCATTGGAGAGGCACAAGAAGGGGTGTGGCCAAGCTGGACCTTCCTTCCTAAAATCAGTTTTTGCATTTCTTAAAATGGACCTGTCTGCAAATTTACAAGTCTGCATAAATCCTGACATTTACAGCAACAGTATCAGTTCTCAGAAGCTGTCCTTGAGCTCCAGTCGATGACTTTGGCTAGGCTGAGATGATGACATCATCCTGTAGGCAGGAGGAAGCATTTCCTTAGTCTCTTCTCCCCCCAGTCACCAGACTGTACATTGTAACTTTGTAGCAAGTCACAAGGACAGAGGCTGCTCTGTGTCAGACATTTGTGAACACAGCCAGGAACTGATTGTGTCCTCTCTGAGCCAGCATCTCAGTCCAGGAAGTAGTGACCCTGGAGGATGCCTGAACAAAGATGGTGCCGTCTTCTAAGAAAACCAGATGAAGGCATTGCAAGGATGAGAATTTCTGAACACACTACTTAGCCTGCTGCACTTAGCATGAAAAATTTATCTGATGTTCGCTCTACTTTAAAGGAACAGATAGGCATCACACACTCGGCCTTGTAAGTCGCATCACCCTTTAATGTGCGCTTCTCCTTGCGTCTGTCAGTTATGTTAGATTAAAAAAAAAAAAACCCCACACATTTAGTTTCCCTAAAAACAAGTAGTAATTGCTGCCACTTACTTCGAGTGTTTTTTGATCTTTTTTTACAAGCAGCTCTGAATTTTTTTAAATTTTTTTTTCCTTTTTTTTTTTTTGGAAAACATCAAAAAAACGATTTCTTGCATCAGACAATGAGCAGAGGCGCTACAATACAAATTAGCATGTACTAATCATCGCCTTCCAATCCGGCTCATTGTTGAGAAGACAGCGGGAGAGTCAGCGTGCTTCTAAGAGAAAAAAACCCAGTTACTTCAAACTTGCGTCTTCCGTAGTAACGCCGCCACCGCCGTTTGAACTGCTGACTTTGTTTCACATGAGAGAGTCTCAATGATTTCAAAAGTGGGGGGGGGGGGATGGTAAAAAATAAACCGTATTTTACCATGGGGTAGAACGCTCTCCTCGGCGCACCTGCCAATCCGCCTCGCACGACGCACATGCCAGGGCCGCTGGAGAACTCTCGCACAATGGCCGCGAGTCAGGGGTCTCCATGGCGATGGATTTATTTGTGTTTACAAGTCGAGATGAAGCCCCCTCGGAAACCGCCCCCCCGCATGGCTCTGATTGGAGGAGCTGTCAGCTGGCACAAAGTGGAATAACAGCGTGTCACTCACTCGAGCGCGACTCTAATGACAAAAAATCGCGGCTAATTTGGGAGCTTTGCGATGAAGGCCGATAGAGCTCCACCCGCGGAGAGCGCTGAGGTGGAAAGCTTCAGGGAACGCTAAATTTCAAGAACATAAAAAATAAAATTAGTTAAGACGCAGCACGACGGCTTATTCAGATGATGTAACATTTTTGTTTTTAGTTTATAATATTTTATAATGTTTTCGGTTTGTTACATGAGAAGATTTGTATCCATTTATAAAAATAAAGAAAAGGAAGCAACAAAGAGAACATTTGCTACATTGTGGGTTACAATGAGAACACTTTGTTACCGTATATACTATACTTATATAGTATAAGCCAAGTTTTTCATGCACATTTTTTTGTGCTCAAAATGCCCCCCTCGGCTTATACTCGAGTCAAGCACTTTTCTGGGGCAGAGTGACATTTTCTGAACTGAATTTGGGGCCCCATATCTTGGGGCCACTTGATGCTAGGAGCCCAATATTTGGTGTGCAAACCCAGTGGAACTAGCACTACAACATATCCAAAGCTGGGGTCCCTAGCACCAAGTGGCCCTGAGATGAGGCCCCAAATTCGGTTCAGAAAATGTCATTCTCTGCTGCAGAAAAGTGCTTGACATTTTCCGAACCGGCTTTGGAGTCACGTATCTCGGGGCCACTTGGTGCCAGGGACCCCAAATTTGGTGTGCAAACCCAGTGGAACTAGCACTACAACATATCGGGGCCACTTGGTGCTAGGAACCCCAGCTTTGGATATGTTGTAGTGCTAGTTCCACTGGGTTTGCACACCAAATTTGGGGTTCCTAGCACCAAGTGGCCCTGAGATACGGGGGGCCCCAAATTTGGTCAACTGTCTCCATCTGCAGCAATGTCATTTCGGGACCCTTTGGGTCCAGAGACCCCAAAATTTTGGCTGCAGCTAGGGGGCATCTAGGGACCCTTAACTGCTGAGTTTGATGTTCGGGGGGACCTATGGCTGCAAATGGGCACAGTGAGGCTGCAAATGGGCATTGTTGACCCTCTTTTCCACTTACAGTAGCTGCGCATTTCTCACCCTAGGCTTATACTCGGGTCAATAAGTTTTCCCAGTTTTTTATGGTAAAATTAGGTGCCCCGGCTTATATTCGGGTCGGCTTATACTCGAGTATATACGGTATTTATAATATTATAGTTACAATGTAAACACTGTTGGTTACAGTATTATAGTAAAAATGTAAACACTGTTCGTTACAATATTATAGTAAAAATGTAAACACTGTTAGTTACAATTTCATAGGGATATGATAATAGTCTATGGAGGGGGCAGGGTGCTGTACTCCAAAAAACTCAAAAGTGAATCCAAGGGACCCAAAGGTAATTGAAGCAATCTTCATGACTATTGTGAAGGTGGGCCATTAGATTTTCCATTCTCACCAGTGAGTTCTTGTACCCAATTGTTCATGGTGATGGTGGTGATGGATAAGTACCAATGTCTTGGGATAAGTGTTTTCATGACCAATACAATAAAGAGAGGTAAAGTCTTATGCCGCGTACACACGGTCAGAATTTCGTCCCGCAAAAGACCGATGAGAGCTCTTCGTCGGAAAATGCGACCGTGTGTATGCTCCATCGGACTTTCGCTGGCCGAATTCCAGCCAGAAAAAGATTGGGAGCATGTTCTTATATTTTCGGTCGGAAAAAGTTTCTATCCGAAAATGCGATCGCCTGTGGCACGTCTGTGGCAATTCCAACGCGCAAAGTTCCTACGCATGCTCGGAAACGATTCAACGCATGCTCGGAAGCATTGAACTTCATTTTCTCGGCTCGTTGTAGGGTTGTATGTCACCGCGTTCTTGGCGGTCGTAATTTCTGCGAACTTTTGTGTTCGCAGAAACTTGAGCTGAATCCCATCGCAAAAGCCATCATATCTTATTCCGATGAGAAGTCTGATCGTGTGTACGCGGCATTAGAGATATGAGAATATTATCCCAGCAGGATCAACAATAGGGCTATACTGGTAGAGTTGCTTCCTGTACCCAATCATTTATGGTGGTGGTGATGCTGGTGGTTGATCAGCACTAGTGCCTTGGGATAAGAGTTTGCATGGCCAATACAATAGAGAGAGGTATAGTCTTAGATATATGATCCCAGCAGGACTAACAATAGAGCTATACTGGTAGAGTTGGTTCTTGTACCCAATCGTTTATGGTGGTAGATGAGCACCAGTGTCTTCAGATAAGGGTTTGCGTGGCAAATACAGTAAAGAGAGGTAAAGTCTTAGAGAAATGGGAATATGATCCCAGCAGGATCAACAATAGGGCTATACTGGTAGAGTTGCTTCCTGTACCCAATCGCTTATGGTGGTGGTAGTTGCTGGTGGTGGAATGGCAATAGTTTCTTGAGATAAGGGTTTGCATGGCCAATACAGTAAAGAGAGGTAAAGTCTTAGAGATATGGCAATATAATCTCAGCAGGACCAACAATAGGGCTATACTGGCAGAATTAGGTCTTGTACCCAGTCATTTATGGTGGTGGTGGTGCTGAATGAGCACTAGTCTTGGAATAAGGGTTTGCTGGCCAATAAAATAGAGAGAGGTAAAGTTTCAGATATATGGAAATATGATCCCAGCAGGACTAATAATAGAGATATACTGGTAGAGTTGCTTCCTGTACCCAATCATTTATGGTGGTGGTGATGATGATGGTGGATGAGCACTAGTGCCTTGGGATAAGGGTTTGAATGGACAATACAATAGAGAGAGGTAAAGTCTTAGATATATGATCCCAGCAGGTCTAACAATAGAGCTATACTGGTAGAGTTGGTTCTTGTACCCAATCGTTTATGGTAGATGAGCACCAGTGTCTTCAGATAAGGGTTTGCTTGGCAAATACAGTAAAGAGAGGTAAAGTCTTAGAGATATAGGAATATGATCCCAGCAGGATCAACAATAGGGCTATACTGGTAGAGTTGGTTCTTGTACCCAATCATTTATGGTGGTGGTGGTGGATGAACACTAGTGTCCTAGATTTTCCATTCTCACCAGTGAGTTCTTGCACCCAATTGTTCATGGTGATGGTGGTGGTGTATGTGCCAATGTCTTGAGAAAAGGGTTTGCTTGGCAAATACAGTAAAGAGGTAAAAAGTCTTAGGCATATAGGAATATGATCCCAGCAGGATCAACAATAGGACTATACTGGTAGAGTTCCTTCCTGTACCCAATCGCTTATGGTGGTGGTAGTGCTGGTAGTGGAATAGCAATAGTGTCTTGGGATAAGGGTTTGCATGGCCAATACAGTAAAGAGAGGTAAAGTCTTAGGGATATGGAAATATAATCTCAGCAGGGTCAACAATAGGGCTATAATGGTAGAGTTAGGTCTTGTACCCAATCATTTATGGTGGTGGTGGTGCTGGATGAGCACTAGTGTCTTGGGATAAGGGTTTGCATGGCCAGTATAATAGAGAGAGGTAAACTTTTAGATATATGTAAATATAATCCCCGCAGGACTAACAATAGAGCAATACTGGTAGAGTTGGTTCTTGTACTCAATTGTTTATGGTTTTGGTGGATGAGCACCAGTGTCTTAGGATGAGGGTTTTTTTGGCCAGTACAAAAAAAGAGAAGTAAAGGCTTATGGGATATGGGAATATGCTTTGGGAAGGATCGAATATAGGGCTATATTGGTAAAGTTGGTTGTGGATGCATCCAAGACAAAGAAGTAGATAGAAAATATTGAATCCAAGAGTTGCTTGATACATGGGCACCTCCACCACACATTTAACATAACGCCTTTGGGTGTATTTCAGCGCCAGCAGAGTGGAGATGTTGTTGAAAAAAATCTTTGTGCGAGTTCCGTCCCCAGCTCCCATGCAGATTGGGCAATGTAGTAGGGGCTCTGACCTCAATACAAGGTTGTATAGCAGACAAACAGTGGTTTGAGCACTGGCAAAGAAGTTCAAAAGCTGTATAGGGCCTTCAAAGGGAGCTTGGTAGCCATTGTGAAACTGGAAATAATGGAAGAATTTCCCTAATGGTGGGATTGGGACTGGAAGGAGATCTTGCAGAGGTTTATAGCCTGCAGTGGCAAAGACCTAATAGATGGGTGAGGGTCAATCACATTGCCATTAAAGTAAGGTGGGATTGTGCACTCTAGGGGGAGGGGTGGGATTTATTCCCAGTTGAAGGGGTTCATTCTTTGGCCACTCTAAAGACTAACACAAGGTTGGAAATAAATAGGCAATTCAAAGACAATGCAAGCATTTTCCTTTGTCTCGCTTGGCCTCTTCATCCTGCTGATACCTAACCAGGCTCTTAGGGGTCACTGAAGATGGTGCTTATACAGGAGCACTGAGAGCCTGGTTACTTTGTACCTTCTTTGGGAAAAATCAGTGATGATACAATGGGGAAAAGAAAGACACAGAAAAGGATGATCGACTCTCATGCTGTTCCAACATGGCTGATCCAGAAAAGGCAAATCTCAAAGAGCAAACTGACAATCTACCACGCCATCCACAGAAAATCCCTTCCCCACTCAGTCAATGGCATTAGACTTAATCCTTGTATCTATCACCCAACAATCAATCTCCCAATTAGAGATGGATATGCCAGTTCTAACAAGAAAGACTGCAAATCCTCGTTTATGACTGGTGTACGAGGACTTTCAGCCCCTTTACAGCAGATTTCAGAGAGGACGAGCCAATCAGCTGTTCTGTAGTGCAAAAGAGGCGAGAGCAGAGTGGCAGAAAGATGAGCTCACCAGTCTGCTGTTTCTCCTTCTCTGTCCAATCACAGGCTGGGAGAGGGACAAGACCTGTAAGTGTTGCTAAAGTGCATCAGAGAATAAGGATGTCTGTGCTGTGTGGCAGAGCTGTGTAAATCTCAGGACTGGAGATAAAATTGTTTTTCTAGATCAGCCTTTCTCAACCTTTTTCAACACCCTTGAAATAAGTTTTCGGTCTCAGAGAACCCCCTACAAAAAAAAAAAAATGACTTTATCTACAACTCATGATACATTAGTGTGATGGTCAGTGGGAAGAATGCTCCTTACCACTTGTGGTCATTGGGAAGAATGAATCCCTTGTAGATAGATAATAAGATGAATGGTGTCGGTGGGAACTTATCTGAGAGGCAGGAATTTCCTATTGCTCAAGGAACCCCTAGCACCATCTAGAGAAGCCTTTTTCAACCAGGGTGCCCAGGCACCCCGAGGTGCCTTGAGGTTTCATCAGGGGTGCCTTGGCAAAATGCCTAAAAATTGCCCCAAAATTGTATACAAGCCAGCGGATGGATGAAATCCACCTTTCAGTTTCACAAAGCCACAGGTTTTCATTGTGCACCACCACCACCTCTCAGCTGCCAACTTGGGCGGCACAGTGGTGTAGTGGGTAGCACTCTCGCCTAGCAGTAAAAAGGGTCGCTGGTTCGAATCCCAACCACGGCACTACCTGCCTACAGTTTGCATGTTCCCCCTGTGCCTGCGTGGGTTTCCTCCGGGTACTCCGGTTTCCTCCCACACTCCAAAGACATGCTGGAAGGTTAATTGGCTTCTGTCTAAATTGGCCCTAGTATATGAATGTGAGTTAGGGGATCTTAGATTGTAAGCTCCTTGAGGGTAGGGACCGACGTGAATGTACAATGTACATGTAAAGCGCTGCGTAAATTGATGGCGCTATATAAGTGCCTGAGATGATAATAATAATAATAACCTCCTAATGACCAGTTGATAAGGAGGATGTCAGCTGCCTGAATATCATCCTCGTTTGACCCTCCCTTGCCTCTTCTACATCAGCTTTGGGGTCTCATTAGATAAGAGATGGAGAAAAAACGAGGGAGAAGAGAAACATTGGAATACTAGTCAGTACCATTTTTTAAAAAATGTATTTGCTTTGAAAGAATATATCACCTCTAATGTTGGGTGTCTTACGTTTATTGATGTTGCTGCATTACATAAAACTATTTAGTTTATTATTAATTAGAATGGGGCGGCTCAAGACTGTCCATAATTTTGTAAGGTGCCTCGAGATTGTCTAAAATTTTAGACAAAGGGTGCCTTGAATGAAAAAAAGGTTGAGAAACACTGCTCTAGAGGAACCCCGGTCTATATATATTTTATCTGAGTGGTTCGCTGTTTGCCTGAAGTGTAGCTTTGAATTCAAAGAATTCCGATATATTGTAGCTGACACAATGTAGCATTAAGAACTTCCCGACCTCTGCACCCTCTCAGCACTCCTTTAATGTGATGGAACATCCGCACAGCACAGACACCAGCTACAAAGTATCTGCAGATCACACAGAGCCCCGGATGAGAACAGATGGGGGAACGTGGGACTCCGCAGACTCCTACAGATCCCTCCAGAAAGTCACTGGCACATTCATCCACAAGAACACTTGTTTTTGTGCTGCAGGAAAGTCTTCCCTCTTATAAACATTCATTCTGCTATATATAAAAAACAAAAAAAACAGGACATCACAAAAAGAAAGATTTAAAAAGTGTTACTAAACCCAAAACCTGTAGTCACTATATCTGGTCTCCCCCAGTACACAGGACATGGAAACGCAATTATTTTAGTAAATATAAACTGCTAAATACCTTTTTCTCATCAGCAGTATATATCTTGTGACTTGTGACTTGTATCAGTCTCTGCTTTAAAGCTTGTAGGAGTTTTCATTCTCCCCTGATCCTCTGTGTGGACAGTGCTGATTGGCCCTGTGCTGATCACCTGACCTCTCCCAAGAAAACAAAAACACTCTAGCAATACACACCAAACTGAGCATGTGCAGCCTGACTCCTAATGCTGTGTTCCATCAGGAGACGGGTTGGAGACAGTTAAAGAAGGGGAGGATCAGAGAAGACAGGATCACACAGCCTTTATACACAATGCGGAGGATTAACCCCTTAGGTTCCACAGCAGCAGCGGCCCGTCCATACGGGGCGCAACGGCGCAGCCCCCCTAATCCATGCCCCCGGACCCTAATTTACATGCAGGGCGCGGGACACATGGATTCCAATGGGATTTTTTTTTTTTTTTTTTTTTTAGAAGCACATGATTAGATCTGTCGATTCTAATTGGCTTCAAAAAGGGTTGTGAGACAATAGCGAATATTTGCTATTGTCTTCCTGTTTTTCCAACCCGGCCAATCCTGCTTCAGGAAACAGGTTCTGAGACCAGATTGCCCCGAGAGGAGAAGCGATTCTATTGGGCGCCGAGATGGAGGAGGGAGGAGACACAGGGGAAGCCGCAACACTGTGAAGCCTAGGAAGGATGAGACGCAGGGTGAAGACGCTGCAACTTAGATGTGCGGGGACTGATCGACTGACCAACGGGGGGGGGGGGGAACACGAAGCCCGACTGACCGTTGGAGGGGGGGGGAGATAGGGGTGGCCTTGGATAGGTTGCCCCACCCCAAAAAAATACCACCAGCCGCCAGTGGGGGCCATTGAGTAGAACAAGCATGCTTTACTACATATACAGACTGATTTTACTGTTGAGGGTTTAGTAACACATTCAATTTTCTGCATTTATCAAATTCATAGACCATCCCGGGGTTGTGAGGTCCCAGAAGACACCCAACACCCGGTCTTGTATGGCTAATTCCTGGTAAGGGCTCAACCTTTAAACAGCCCTCCTGCAGTAACAGACACCAACAAATTGATCAAATTAAAGGGTCATTCCATCTAGAACTGATATGTCAGGGTTTGCCAGATACCGAGTACCAACCCCTGTACACCTACTATGCCCATTGTGGGTAGGGAGGACACTGGACCTGAACCTAGCACCTGTTTGCCGTTCACCAAATAAATCGGCCCTAATTAACCAGTTTGCCAGCCTGTATCCCTAGGTTGTAGTATAAAATAAATAAATAAATCACATAGGACATAATCAGCAGGTTGAGCTGGATAGTTCGGTGTCTTTAATCAACCCTACCAACTATTTAAGTAAAAAAGGGGAAAAATGGTCTCAACTCGTTCGTGGCAGGGGAAGGATATCTGGGGTCCCCCTATTATTAAGAGGGCTTCCAGATTAAACTATAATCCCCAGTCACATATCATTCTTGGGGGCTCAGATGTGAGCAAGAGGCCTTTGAACATCAATGTTGGGACACAGTGTCTTAAAAAGGAGGAAGCGTGTGGGCTATCCTCCCTTTCGGATATGGATAAGGGTCTGGCTGGAATATTACAGGGAACCCTGCACAGTCCATTCCTTTTTTTTTAAATGTATTTATTTTTAAGTTAAAAATTTTAACCATTTCAAGACCCCAAAACGTATACGGTATATCCATTGTGGTTTTGAAGTAGTTTACCGGGGGTTAGGGTTGAAGCTATCAACCCTAACCCTGGTATTTTTTTTCCCAGTTGATAAAAGCAATCCGAGCAGCTAATTAGCCGCTGGATCGCTCTTAGAAGCAGTCGAAGGGGTTGTCTCAGCCCCCCCCCCCACCCCTGCTAGTGTTTCTTGGGCTTACCTTTTTCACCAGGAGCCCGGGAAACAATCTGGCAGTTAACATGGCTGGTCACAGAGCGGAGGAGAGACCAGATCATCTCTCTTCACCTCTACGATCTTGGAGGACCGGAGCGACATCACAACAACTCTTCCAGTCTAGGGCAGATGTAAACTTTTTTAAAGCATAAGATAAATGTTTTTTTTTTCTCCTCTTTCAAAATGATGCTTTCAAAAAGGTAGGAGGAGAGATTTGGGGTTTTATAGACCCCAAATGTCTCCATAAAGAGGACCTGTCATCCCTTATTTCTATCATGAGGGATGTTTACATTTCTTGTGATAGGAATAAAAGTGATAAAAAATCAATAAATAAAAAGGGACAATGTAAAAAAAAATAAAAATAATAATTTAAAATAATGTTTAAAATCGCCCCCATCCCTGCAGAAGCGAACGCATACGTAGGTTGCGCCCACATATGTAAATGGTGTTTACACCACACATGTGAGGTATCACCACAAATATTATAGCGAGAGCAATAATTCTACCCATAGACCTCCTCTTTAGCTCTAACCTGGTAACCTGTAAAAAAAAAAAAAAAAATGTAAAGCGTGGCCTATGGAGATTTTTAAGTATCGTAGTTTGTCGCCAGTCTGTGAACGTGCACAATTTATGAAGCGCGACATGTTATTAGGTATCCATTTACTCTGCATAACCTCATCTTTTATATTTTACCAAAGGATTGGGTATTATATTGTGTATGTGTGCATTAAAATTCATTAAAGTATATATTTTTTTCAAACATTTGTATTTGAAAAACTGCTGCGAATATACCGTGTGACCTAAAAAAAAAAATTGCAAAACCCGCCATTTTATTCTCTAGGGTCTCTGCTCAAAAAAAATAATAATTGGGGGTTCTAAGTAATTTTCTTTTCCCTCCGTAAATACAACATAGCAAACATTGCTGTCCAGTCAAAGTTTATATCTTCTGAGAATAGTGATGTCATTATGTCCTCACAGCTGAGACCAACCCAGTAACCGTATCCATGGATTGGATTAAGTGAAATAATTATAGAAGTCTATTCCAGTGGGCAAGTCCTGAGAGACTTCTGCTTGACCTCCAGGAAGAAACTTCTCCACCAGGAATATCTGATGTTAATTAGTGTTGACCTCTTATAGATCTTCCAGTGAATGTCATCCGTCATGTTAAATGGTCCATTTCTTCAACAAGAAGAGAGAAAACACGAGTGTTTCCTGTGTGCTTTTACAGGTCACAGGGTGGAAGTGACACTGTGGGGGAAATTTCTCCACAGCTGCGATACGTGGTCACTCTGAGTGGACGCTGGCAACGCATCTCTCTGTGAAGCCCCAAATGTGCAAGCTTTGCTAAAGCAAGAGCTCAGACTGCTCTATTGATGGATCCGCAATGAACTGCAAAACCGGATACATTTCTCGACTGTATCGCTTTAGTTACAGAACCAGCACAGGGAAGAGGCAATTACATTATTGATTAAGCACCTAAACCGCATGCATGGGCGCCAATTCAGATATGTTCACAGCAAATGAAAACATGTGGCAATATAAAAAGCAACCTTTGTAAACACATACCACAACCTGAACCGAAAAATGTGTTTATCGACTGTCCTACTAAATACCATTGTTTTCCAGAATAGTACACGGGGGAATCTTTTAAAATGACATTATACGACTACAAGTCTACAGACCCTCAACCATTATTTCTCTCTGAGCTTGTTGGACATCTAATTCCAGAACCATGGACACTAATATTGAGTTTCCCCTACCCAATGGCGATTAGTATGGAGTTGCCCCCCCCCCCCCCTTGTGGCTAGAAAAACCTCCACTTACCTGGAAAGACTTTTGTGCCAATTATTTGAGGTCTGGATGAGAAGACCTAGCTCACGCACCGGGCCTCACGTTGGGCACCAAAAATAAGAGACCTGGCTCACAATTGGAGCTCCAACTCACCCCAGAGGTGTTCAGTAGGGTTGAGGTCAGGGTTCTCTGCAGGGCACTTGAGTTCCTCCACACCAAACTGGTCAACCATGTCTTTATGGATCCGGACATCACATCCTAAAAACCACTGTTCCCCATGGCTGATAATATAGAGTGGTTTTCCTTTGTGGCCTCAACTCTTCTGCAAAGGCTTTCCACAAGATTTTGGAGGGTGTCTGTGGGAATTTGTCCCCATTTGGGAGGTCAGGTACTGATGTCGTTGGATTAAAAGACCTGGCTCACCATTGATGTCTCAATTCATCCCAAAGGTGTTCAGTAGAGTATAGGTCAGGGCTCTATGCAGGACATCTCAATTCCAACACCAAACTGGCCAAACTATGTCTTTATGGAGTTGGCTTTGTACACAGGGTTACAGTCATGATGGGACAGAAAAGGGTCTTCACCAAACTGTTACTACAAGGTTCAGTTGGTGTACATTCTACTCCAAAACTGAGGCCATTAATTTGGAGATGACCCCATTCCTAAACCGTGGCCATTTATATGGAGTTGCTCCCTCCAACACCATCACCATTAATATGGAGTTTCCTCCCTCCATTTCCTCATGACCATTAAAATGAAGTTGCTCCACCTTTGTGGTTCTAACATCCTTCACTCCTCTGGACAGACTTTCCACAAGATTTTGGAGGGTGTCTATGGAAATTTGTGACCGTTTGTGGCGTCAAATGCTGATATTGGATGAGAAGACCTCGGTCACCATTGGCATTCCAGTTCACCCCAAAGGTGTTCAGTAGGGTTGAGGTCAGGGCTCTTTACAGGACACCTAAGTTCCTCCACACCAAACTGGTCAAACCATGTCTTTATGGAGCTGGCTTTGTACACAGGGGCACACAGTCATGTTGGAACAGAAAAGGGTCTTCACCAAACTGTTACCAAAAGGCTGCATGTGCACAATGGTCTACAATGTCTTTGTATGATGGAGTATTACCATTACCCTTCCTTGGAGACACCTGTGCTCCATCATTTAGAGGGGTGATCATATATTTTCTGGCTATATAGTGTATGTTCTAAAAAATCAGCAAGACCGAATAATCTGTCTACATCTAAATGCAAACATTTTTTAAGGTTGCTTTTGGATTCACTGTAACTGCAAAAGATACCACAAACTCAAAAAACTGGTGGCACAGTCACCAATAGCTCACACAAGGTCAACTCTTACATGAAACTAGAAGGTCAAATTAGCAAATTTCTCTAATGCACAATAAAGTTTCTCTAAAATCTACATTGACTGAGGAGGAGATCCCTGTCTTTTTGGAGATTTAATGGGAACTGATAGAATTCAGGAGCCAGTCATTCCATTGTTGGTTTTACAGAAAAGGATCCCAAGCTTCAGCTGACATCCACAGCCTTACAATAGTTAGAAGGCCTCTGTGGTGTGTTTACCCATCTCTGGGGATTTCTCCAGCACTGCCAGATACATCAGACCCAGATGTAACTAAACTCCAATATCCTTTATCTGAGGCCCCCCATGGATGTATACACATTATGGAGGACACAAGCCGGAGCAGATATGGATCGGTCTGCATCTCAGTGTATACATCATGAGGTCTCAATGTTAAGCCTGACCCCGTAGACACTTAACTTAGTGGCCTTACCTCTGACCTTCTCTGATAGAATGCAGCTGGAAAGGAATTGATTGCTCATATCTAGTGCAGGCACACCAGCTGCGCTGCTCAATGTCGTTTTTTCACAGCGTGTATCTGAAACGTATTGGCCATTCGATCATTTATTTTTTGCATTTGCATTGTTCGAAAATATTCTGCAGCCCTAAAGAGAGCTAAATCAGTTCCTAATGCAGAGGAGCTTAAAGTGCACCTGTTATAAGAGAAATGTGGAGGCTGCACAGGGAGGATGTACAGTGCTCAGCAGCCTGAGACCTAAAGGAAAGTGAAATCAGGACCACAGCGCTGCAAGCTAATAGTAATGGGTGAGCAGAATCATGAGCTTTGGGGGAATTTTACCCAACCAGAGACAATAGGAGAAGGATAAATAACAGTATATCCAAAAAAACTTTTCTTTTTTACAGAAGGGAAGGGGTTAAAACCCTTGTCTGTGTCCCATTGGGAAGACTTTCCGTCACTTCCTGTCAAGGCACATCATAAAACGAGAGGAAATCTCTCCAAAGTGAGCGATATCATCTCCAAGGCCTCATTGGCATTTCGCATTTTACAAATGCACTTTTTTTTTTTTTTTGCATGACATTCATAGAGCAGCCCCATTCATTTCAGGGGGCTGCGCTACACGTGACAAACGTGGCAAAGTAGCTCATGGGATTTTTTTTCTGCATTCAGGTCTGCATATACGTTTGTAGAAAAATGTGTGTCTACTTGTCATATTTGAGGTGCATTTAACAACGAATGACATCACAAATGCGACAGCAATAACACTTTTTTTTTAAAAAGCGCGGGGTAAAAGCTGTGGTTTTGCGCGTCTTCAAAATGCACAGGTGTGAATGGAGCCTTTGACAACTGCCACAGAGACAAGGGTCTACAACTAAAGATTTCCCCTCGCTACCTCTTCCTGCGACAAATTAAAATGTTATATTTTCCTTAATTTTCTGCCGACGACGGTCACCAGGACAAATAGAAAGGGCGGATTTCCCCAGACAGAAATAAAAAAAACCTAAAGACAGGACAGGCGCACCAGACCAAATGGTGGAGTCCAATGAGCTTTTAAGGATTTATCATAGGATCACATCAACAACCAATGTGTTTTGGGTGCTCAAAGTGTTCCCCTCCTATAAAAAAAAAAAAAAAAAAAAAAAACTTTTCCTCTCTCTCACTTTAACCCTTATCTTTCTCTCTTTTTCCCTTTTTTCTTTCTTTTTTCCTTTCTTTTTTTTTTCCTTGTTCACTCTCTTTTTTTCCTTTTTCTCTTATTTTTTTTTCCTTTCTGTTTCACTCATTTTCTTTTTCTTACTCTCTTTTTTTTCCTTTCTCACTTCTTTCACTCTCTTTCTTGCTTTCTTTCCTTCATTTTTTTTTCCTTTCTCACTTTCTCTCCTTTCTTTTTCTCCCCTCTATTCTTTTACTCTCTTTCTCACTTTATTTCCTTTAATTTTTTTTTCCCTTTCTCTCTTTTCTTTTTTTCTTTTTCTTCTCTCTTTTTTTCCTTTCTCACTTCTTTCACTCTTTTTCTTTCTTCTTTCTCTCACTTTCTTTCCTTTCCTTAATTTTTTTTCCTTTCTCACTTTCTCTCCTTTCTTTTTTTCTTTTTCTCTCGCTCTTTTTTTCCCTTTCTCACTTTTTTCTCTATTCTTTCACTCTCTTTCTTCTTTTTTCCTTTTTCTTTCTTTTTTTCCTCTCTCGCTTTCTTTCTTTTTTGTTTTTCCTCTTTTTTTCTCACTTCTTTCTCTATTCTTCACTCTTTCTCCTTTATTTCTTTTTTTTTTCTCCTTTCTTTCTCTTTTCTGTCTCTCTCTCTCTTTCTTCTTTCCACTTTCATCTCTCGCTCTCTCTCTCTCTCTCTTTCCACACACAATCACACATACACCTATTGAAACAATTTACAATTAAATGAGTTCTTCTGCAAAATCCAGTTTGACAAAATTGTCCGAATCCAAAAGCGCTTGTCGCACTTGAGGTGCCATTCACTGTTAGTGGCACCCCAAATCGCACGCGTAACAAAAAATGCTGTTAAAAATGCTCAAAGTTAAATGCCCGAAAAGGTACATGAGCTACATTGGCATGTTTGTAACGAGACAATTTGCCTTCAGCAGACAAGGAAAACCGGATAGAACGGCTCCTTAGCGACTTCAAAGGAGGAAAATAAACATCCTCATATTTTTCTCATTTAAGCGATTCCCGTTGCGCTTTGAGAATCTCATTAGCGGCGTCATCGGGAGCGCAGACGCAGCTTCCGATACAAAAAAACTTTCCGTGGAACAGGACTGGATAGAAAACAGGGCCGGAACAGGCGGATAAAAGGCCTCGTCTGGTGACAGTCACCTGCGCCACGCAAAACTCAGGAGGAGAAAGCGAGACAAAGGCGCCGTTATCAGCGGCTCTACCTACAGCAGGCGAGCGGAGGGGGGGCTCGGGGGGCCACCAATGCCGCACCTCCGCCTTTGTGCCACAAACAACGACGGCCACAATAACCATTCCACACACACAAAAAAAAAGGAGCAAACACAGAAAATTCCTGGAGCTAAATGAATAATTAGCTATAAGCGCCTGCCCGCCCGCTGTGTCAGAGAAATGCGGATTATGTGAGTCATTCCGGTGAGCGCCATTATTAGAGGGTCCCCTATCTGGATGGCATTTACCACCTCAGCGCTGCAAGCCGCCGATTAATGGAAGAGGGGAAACGGGACGCCTCTATAGGAATGGCAACACACAAAAAGTTATTTTTTTCGGCGAACAAAGGCACGGTTTGGTATTGTAAGAAGGGAAAACCCTGAACACGGCTGAACAAAGTTACAACTTGGGGGGGAAATACTACATAAAGGAGGGGTCAGCAACGTGCAGGCGGTCCCTGCTGATGATGAGGGATTTGCTAAGCACATAACTATCATTTCTTACAAACTACAAGTAGAAAATTCCATTCATGGTGCCAATAATGCCTTTTAACTGCAAAGGACAGAATTTGGAAGTTAAACACAAAATACAGGATACTCTACAGGGACAAACGTTTGTGAACTCCCAACTATCACATCTATATGAGTTTACTGGACATTCCATCCCTAAACCATGGCCTTTAATATTAAAATGCCCCACCATAGCCTTTAATATGGGCTGCCCCACCATGGTCTTTAATATGGAGTCGCCCCACCATGGCCATTGTTAAGGACCATGGCGGGAGAACTCCATAATAAGGTGTTGCCCCACCATGGCCTTTAATATGGGAGCTGCCCCACTATGGCCATTGGTGTGGAGTTTCCCCATTATAGCCTTTAATATGGCGTGGCCTCAATAGGGCGTTGCCCCATTATAGCCTTTAATATTGAGTTGCCCCACCATGGCCTTTAATATGGCGTTTCCCCACCATGCCCAGTAATATGGCTTTGCCTCACCATGGCCTGTAATATGGAGGTGCCCCACTATGGCCATTGTTAAGGACCATGGTGGGAGAACTCCATATTAAGGTGTTGCCCCACCATGGCCTTTAATATGGGAGTTTCCCCATTATAGCCTTTAATATGGCGTGGCCTCAATATGGCGTTGCCCCATTATAACCTTTAATATTGAGTGGCCCCACCATGGCCTTTAACATGGAGTTTCCCCACCATGGTCAGTAATATGGCTTTACCTCACCATGGCCTGTAATATGGAGGTGCTCCACCATGTCATTTGATATTAAGTTGCTCCATCATGACCTTAAGTCATGTCAAAGGCCATGTTGGGTTCCCCAACATGGCCATTAATATGGCGGTGCCCCACCATGGCCTTTAATATGGAGGTGCCCCACCATGGCCTTTGATATGAAGTTGCCCCACCATGGCCTTTGATATGAAGTTGCCCCAACATGGCCTTTGATATGCAGTTGCCCCAACATGGCCATTAACATGTTGTTGCCCCACCATGGCCATTACCATGTTGTTGCCCCACCATGGCCATTAACATGTTGTTGCCCCACCATGACCTTTTTATACGGAGTTGCCCCACCATGGCCATTAACATGGCGGTGCCCCACCATGGCCTTTGATATGAAGTTGCCCCACCATGGCCATTAACATGTTGTTGCCCCACCAGGGCCTTTAATTTAGCATTGCCCCACCATGACCTTTTTATACAGAGTTGCCCCATCATGGCCATTAATATGGCATTGCCCCACCATGGCCTTTAATATAGAGTGCTTTACCATGGTCTTTGTTATGGAATTCTCCCACCCTATGGTCATTAATATGCAGTTTCCCCACCATGGCATTTAATATGGGGCTGCACCACCATGGCCCTTTTATATGGAGTTGCCCCACCATAGCCATTAATATGAAGTTGCCCCACCATGGCGTTTGATATAGAGATGCCCCACCATGGCCATTATTATGGTGTTCTCCCATCATAGCCATTAATACGGCATTGCCCCACCATCGCCTTTAGCGTGAAGTTCCCCCTCTCCCCAATGCCCATTATCCCCCACCCCCACTCCTTTTATGGGTGACAGAGTAGTTTTCTTTATGTAAACATCTATGGCTGTGGTACACGGTCATTCCGAGCTGATGCTGGTAATACATCTCTCTGTGAAGTCCTCAACGTGTGAGTTTTTCCACGACAAGCACTCAGACTGCTCGATTAATGGATTCGCAATGAACTGCAAAGCTTGATACATTTGTCAATTGCATCTCTTTTGTTACAGGACACAGCACAAGGAAGAAGAGATGACATTGTTGTAAAAGCATCTAAACTGCATGCATGGGAGACAATTCAGATACATTCACAGATCACCATATGAAAGCCATGTTTATAAAAACGTACTGAAACCTGAACCAAAGAAATATGATCACTGTCTGCCTTATCAGATCCAGTTGTTACAAGAACTGCACACTTGAGAAACTTCAAAACTACACCATGTGACCAAAGGTCTATGGACTTGTTGGATATCCCATTCCAAATCCACAGCGAATAATATGGATTTGCCAGCCTACACCCCATGGCCATTCATATGAAGTTGCCTGCCCCCACCCCCTATGGTCATTAATGTACAATTGCCCACCCCATTTTGGGGTATGTCTGTAGGAATTTGTGCCCATTTGTGAGGTCAGGTACTGATGTTGAATGAAAAGACCTGGTTCACAATGGGCGTTCCAATATATTCCAAAGGTGTTTAGTAGGGTTGAGGTCATGGTCCTATGCAGGACACTTAGATGACACTTGCGTTCCTCCACAGCAAACGGGTCACACCATGTCTTTATGGAGCTGGCTATGTACACAGGTGCACAGTCATGGATCTTCCCCAAACCATGGCCATGGTGTTGGATGAGAAGACCAGGCTCGCCATCGACATTCCAAATAATCCCAAAGGTAGGGTTGAGGTCAGGGCTCTGTGGAGGACACTCAAGTTTCTCCACACCAGACTGGTCAAACCATGTATTCATGGAGCTGGACATCTCATCCCCAAAAACCATGGTTATCATGGAGTTCCCCCCTGGCATGAATATGGAGTTACTCTTCTTCGTGGCTAAAACATTCTCCGCTCTTCTAGGAAGACTTTCCACAAGATTTGGGGGGGGGGTGCCTGTGGGAATTTGTGCCCATTTGTAAGTACAGGTACTGATCTTGGATGACAAGTCCTGGCTCACCATCGGCGTTCCACCCCTGTTCCGTAGGGTTGAAGTCAAGGCTCTGTGCAGGAAACTCCAAACCAAAAACTGGTCAAACCACGTCTTTATGGAACTGACTTTGTATACAGGGGCACAGTCATAATGGAACAGAAAAGGGTCTTCACCAAACCATGTCTTTGTGGACCTGGACATCCCATTCCAAAAACCATGGCCATCAATATGGAGTTGCCACCAGCCCCCCTCATGGCAATTAATATAGAGTTGCTCCCTTTGCAACTATAACACCCTCCACTTATTTGAGAAGGCTTTCCACAAGATTTTGGAGGGTGTCTGTGGGAATTTGTGACATCAAGTACTGATGTTGGATGGGGAGACCTGGCTCACATGTTGGGCCTCACGTTGGGCACCAAAAAAAGGCCTGGCTCACCTTTAGTGTTCCAAATGATCCCAAAAATGTTCAGTAGGGTTAAGGCTCTGTGCAGGACACTAGAGTTCCTCCACACTGCACTGGTTAAGCCATATCTTTATGGAGCTGGACATCTACCTTCAAAAACCATGCTTATTAATATAGAATTCTCCCATGGTCATTAACATGGAGTTGCCCCCTTTGTGACTCTAACATCCTCCACCGTTTTGGGAAGGCTTTCCACAAAATTTTGGAGGTGTCTATGACAATTTGTGCTCATTTGTTAAGTCAGGTTCTGGCTCACTATCTGCATTCCAATTCACCCCAAAGGTGTTCAGTAGGGCTGAGGTCAGGGCTCTGTAAAGGCCACTTATGTTCTTCCACACCAAACTGGTGATCTCATGTCTTTACAGTATGGAGCTGACTGCACACAGGGACGTAGTCATGGTGGAACAGAAATGGGTCTTCACCAAACTGTTGTTAATGCAAGGTTGGGAGAGCCCAATTGCCTACAATGTCTTTGTATGATGGAGTATTACCAGGACTCTTCACTAGACACACCTGAACTCCATCATGGGGGTTCACATTCTTCTGGACATTTAGGCAAGTGTGAACCAACAGTACTCTATGTACAACAGAAAATAATCCCAACCAGCCAATCACCTTCAGCATTAAGCAATTTAGAAAGCTGGTCCATTGAAGGCACAATTCCCTATAGAGCAACAAAAGACACCCCTATTATTATGTGTAGACCCCCATATGTTCCTCTGATAGATTTGGAAGGTTGGACTTTTTGTCTATGCTCATGCTTTCTTAAGATCTAGTAATAAGAATTGTACCCTTCATAACCCTGAACAATAGAAGCAGACACTGGGGGGGGGGGGGGGGGGGGCGGGTAACTTTAGGCCATTGTAGCTTTATCCATCTGCTAGATCCCAGGACCCCCCCTTTACCCATTTGAGGTTTTCATCTCTGAGGTCAGACTGATTGGTGGCTTTAAGCAATACTGACAGTTCTCATTTCAGGCACGGTAATAAATAAACCATAAACGAGAGAATCTTTGGCCGGGCAGTTAGCTATTCTGGCAGTCGCCACACTGAGTGATGGATAAATCTAATGGAACACATATCTTATGCACATCGCCAGCTGGAATTGGCACGGGTGGCGGGAGCTCAGGATCCATTTCCAAGTGACCGGCCAGCCAAATGAAGGCAGAGATTAATCAGGGCTGCTAATACAGAGTAAAGGGCACCTCTAGGCAGATAAAACACGGCGACTGGAGCTGTCCGGCCTGCCAAATGATCTGTGACGGAACAAACGTGCTCCTCTGATCCCCCAAATTGTCATGCTATAAAGAAAGCTGCAACCCTGCAGACACCGTGTCACTCCCCCGCCCCCCTTCCTATCTTCTGGGCACTATTCCTTTCACTGACACACACCAATGATGGGGCACTATTCCTCTCACTGACACCAATGATGGGGCACTATTCCTCTCACTGACACCAATGATGGGGCACTATTCCTCCCCCTGACACACACCAATGATGGGGCACTATTCCTCTGACTGACACCAATGATGGGGCACTATTCCTCTCACTGACACACACCAATGATGGGGCACTATTCCTCTCACTGACACCAATGATGGGGCACTATTCCTCTCACTGACACCAATGATGGGGCACTATTCCTCTCACTGACACCAATGATGGGGCACTATTCCTCCCAATGACACGAATGATGGGGCACTATTCCTCCCAATGACACGAATGATGGGGCACTATTCCTCCCAATGACACCAATGATGGGGCACTATTCTTCCCACTGACACCAATGATGGGGCACTATTCCTCTCACTGACACACACCAATGATGGGGCACTATTCCTCTCACTGACACCAATGATGGGGCACTATTCCTCTCACTGACACCAATGATGGGGCACTATTCCTCTCACTGACACCAATGATGGGGCACTATTCCTCCCAATGACACGAATGATGGGGCACTATTCCTCCCAATGACACGAATGATGGGGCACTATTCCTCCCAATGACACCAATGATGGGGCACTATTCTTCCCACTGACACCAATGATGGGTCACTATTCCTCCCACTGACACCAATGATGGAGCACTATTCCTCCCACTGACAGCAATGATGGGTCACTATTCCTCCCACTGACAGCAATAATGGGGCACTATTCTTCCCACTGACACCAATGAGGGGGCACTATTTATCCCACTGACACCAATGAGGGGGCACTATTCCTTTCACTGTCACCAACGATGGGGCACTATTCCTCCCACTGAAACCAATGATGGGACACTATTCCTCCCACCAATATCAATGATAGGGCACTATTCCTCCCTCTGACACCAATGATGGGGCACTGTTCCTCCCACTGACACCAATGATGGGGCACTATTCCTCCCACTGACACCAATGATGGGGCACTATTCCTCCCACTGACACCAATGATCGAACACTATTCCCCCACTGACACCAATGATTGGGCACTATTCTTCCCACTGATACCAGTGCCAATGATAGGGCACTATTCCTCTCATGGACACCAATGATGGGGCACTGTTCCTCCCACTGACACCAATGATGGGGTACTATTCCTCTCACTGACACCAATGATGGGGCACTATTCCTCCCACTGATACCAATGATGGGGCACCGACTGTTCAATAATATACACTTCACAACTCCTACATCACAATATACTGTATATATATATATATATATATATATATATATATATATATATATATATATATATATATATATATATATATATATATATATATATATATATAATATATATATATATATATATATATATATATATATATATATACACACATACACACACTTCCTAAAATAACCAGCAAAAAGAAATGAGATGAATTAATACCATCTGTATTATTTTCTGTAGCACTGAACCCAACTCAGCACAATATGTCAGTCAGTGTTTTATCAAAACAGGAAATTCTATTATCACTAAACAGAAACAATGTAACGAAATGTCAAACAAATAAAGCCGGAGCATGGAGGTCCGGGGGTCAAGGAGCTGACATGATTGTCCTTTAATGAGGTCTTGGGTTATGTTTACATAGAGTGTAAGCTCCTCTGGTACAGAGACTGATGTGACTGGCTCAGTGATCTCTGTACAGTGCTGCAGTATATGTCAGAGCTATATACATGTATAATAATAATAGTGTGTGACTGTGGGGGGAGGGGACATTAGAGTGTAAGCTCCTCTGGTACAGAGACTGATGTGATTGGCTCAGTGATCTCTGTACAGCGCTGCGGTATATGTCAGAGCTATGTTATTATGGGAAATAATAAATAAAACAGAAGCCAGAGAAACGATTTTAGTCATTTTCGCATCTTCAGCAGAAATCTATAACATCTTCTGAGATCCAAAACATAGCGCCGGACATCTGGAGGAATTTATTAATATTTTACTATCACAGGCAGCATGAGCCTCAGAATGGCATGAAATGAAACACTCGTACCTCAGCGAGTTCATGAACACATGGTGCCCCTATGATGAGCGAGTTTGGGGTGGAGGGACTTGACTGGCCTGCACAGAGTCCTGACCTCAACCCGATAGAACACCTTTGGGATGAATTAGAGCAGAAACTGCGAGCCAGGCCTTCTCATCCAACATCAGTGCCTGACCTCACAAATGCTCTTCTGGAAGAATGGTCAAACATTCCCATAGACACACTCCTAAACCTTGTGGACGGCCTTCCCAGCAGAGTTGAAGCTGTTATAGCTGCAAAGGGCGGAGCCAACTCAATATTGAACCCTACGGACTAAGACTGGGATGTCATTAAAGATCATGTGTGTGTAAAAGCAGGCGTCCCAATACTTTTGGTCATATAGTTTTTATTTAGATTAAACTTCAGCTTTAAAAATCCAAAACGTTTTCTAAACCAAAAAAACGTCCACACAGTCCGGGTGAGAACCGACAGGAACCGGCTCAACGCCAAAACAACAACAACCCCAAATACTGAGCGATCTGAAGATGACGCTGTCCCGGAAATAGGATTAAAATATATGCGAATGTATTGAGGAGCATCGATTTATCCATCCATCCATTCGTGTTTAACCACTTCCCGCCCGGCCCATAGCAGATGACAGCCGGGCGGTGGTTCAGTTATCCTGACTGGGCGTCATATGACGTCCAGCAGGATAACATGCCGCCGCGCGCATTGCGGCGATCGGTGGAACAGTGTGTCAGCCTGACACACCGCTCCACCGATCTTGGTAAAGAGCCTCCGGCGGAGGCTCTTTACCACGTGATCAGCCGTGTCCAATCATGGCTGATCACGCTGTCAATAGGAAGAGCCATTGATCGGCTTTTCCTCACTCGCGTCTGACAGACGCGAGTAGAGGAGAGGCGATCGGCGGCTCTCCTGGCAGGGGGGGGCTGTGCTGATTGTTTATCAGCGCAGCCCCCCCCTCAGATCGCTACTAGGACCACCAGGGAAGGGGCAACATGTGGATGGCCAGGTATGTACCCCATGGCCATCCAAATGTGCCCAATCTGTGCCAATCAGTGCCCACGAATGGGCACTGATTGGCACCATTATGTTCCAGATCTGCCCAGCAATGCCCCCAATATGTTTTATCAGTGCCACCAATCAGTGTGTTCAGTGCCACCTGTCATTGCCCATCGGTGCCACCCATCAGTGCCCCCCATAAGTACCCATCAGTGCCACCCATATGTACCAATTAATGCCATCTACGAGTGCCCATCAGTGCCGCCTATGAGTGCCCATCAGTGCCGCCTATGAGTGCCCATCAGTGCCGCACACCAGTGCCGCCTATCAGTGCCCATCATCAGTGCCGGTCAGTGCCACCTCACCAGTGCCCCCTCATTGGTGCCCATCAGTGCTGCCGTATCAGTGCCCGTCAGTGCAGCCATATCAGTGCCCGTCGTTGAAGAAAACGTACTTATTTACAAAAAATTTTAACAGAAACAAAGAAAAACGTGTTTTTTTCGAAATTTCGGTCTTTTTTTATTTGTTGCGCAAAAAATAAAAACCGCAGAGGTGATCAAATACCACCAAAAGAAATCTCTATTTGTGGGAACAAAATGATAAAAAATTTAGTTTGGGTACAGTGTAGCATGACCACGCAATTGTCATTCAAATTGCGACAGCGCTGAAAGCTGAAAACTGGTCTGGGCAGGAAGGTGTCTAAGTGCCCGGTATTGAAGTGGTTAAAGTAGACCTGCCAGTAAGTTCAAAAGTCTCCATGTTCAAATCCCGGACAGAAAAACTCCACCTTTTATCATTATAAAGCTGATATCATCCATCTGCTGCAGGCAGACTGAGGCATTTTCTCAGTCTCCCCTCCCCCAGTGATCAGACTGTACATTGTAACTTTGCATGAAGCCACAAGGTAAGTGGCTGCAGCAGGGGCTGATCTGTGTCAGACATTTGTGGCATTTCAGTAAAGAAAGTAGATGGTGACCCTGGATGATGCCTGAACAGCAGCGGCGCGGTCCTTCTGGAGGGAAAGCAGATTAAGGTGTTGTCATGTCAGGGCAGTACTGTGACCTCTGTGACAGGTAATAAACATTTGGAAGTGTTACACGGACACCTTACTGAGCTCACTGCACTTAGCTTGAAAATAAGGTATCAGATGACAGGTCCACTTTAAGTCAGATCCAGCCGGCAATGTTCTGTGGTTGGTGAACGCTGAGAACGGCCTCATAGGAACTGAAGGAAATGTCAGCTAAGCAGTTTTAAGCAGTTTAGAAACATTTGCCAAGTTTGCAGTTCCCGGCACTCCCTGTCAGTCCTCAGACAGAACATAAAATGAACAAAACTTCAGGATACCCACAATCCTTCACTCTGATAAGGGAGTGTAGAAGCTGCTGATCTGTCTGATCATTGAGCTTTTTTTTTGGGGGGGGGGGGGGGCCTGACTAAACCCTGAACAATTTCCCTGTGCATCGAGAATTCAGAAATTTTCCTGACGCTTGGATAGAGCAAAAGGCATCAGCATATAGAATCCTGGGACCCCCGTCAGGCAAACCGAGACCCCCCCTCCAACTCTTCATGTAAGAGAAACATCTCCAGATAGGACTGGGATCCTCAGACCCCTCTAAGGAACCCTGAGACCCCCCCAACTCCTTTCATGTAAGAGAAACATCTCCAGATAGGACTGGCATCCCAAGACCTCTTTAAGGAACCCCAAGACCCCCCAACTCCTTTCATGTAAGAGAAACATCTCCAGATAGGACTGGGATCCTCAGACCTCTCTAATGAACCATGAGACCCCCCCCCTAACTCTCCAGATAGGACTGGGATCCTCAGTCCCCTCTAAGGAACCCTGAAACCCCCAACTCCTTTCATGTAAGAGAAACATCTCCAGATAGGATTGGGATCGTAAGACTCCTCTAAGAAACCCTGAGACCCCCCCACCCAACTCCTTTCATGCAAGAGAAACATCTCCAGATAGGACTGGGATACTAAGACCCCTCTAAGGAACCCTGAGACCCCCCAACTCCTTTCATGCAAGAGAAACATCCCCAGATAGGACTGGGATCCTCACACCTCTCTAAGAAACCCTGAGACCCCCTAAGCACTCCATGTAAGACAGATATCTATAGATAGAACTGGTACCCCAAGAAGAACCCCCCAAGCCTTTCATGTAAGAGACATCTACAGATTGAACTGGGACCTGAGACACCCCCGCCCCTCACCCCCAATATTTCTATGATTCTATCCCCCCTCCAAAATCCTTGTAAGCAAATTGCATCTGCAGAAAGGCACTGGGAACCCCAGAAACCCCAATCCTTCCATGTAGGAGAGATCTCCAGACAGAACCGAGACCTGGAGACCCCGCTATGGAACCCTAAGACCCCCTTGATCCTTCCATGTAAGACAGACATCTGTAGATAGAACTGGTACCCCAATAACCCCCAATCCTTGCATGTAGGAGACATCTCCACACTGAACTGGGACCCAAGACACCCCCCCCCCCCAATATTTATATGATTCTATCCCTCCAAGACCGAGATCTGTAGATATACCTGGGGCCCCAAGAACCCCAAATCCCTCCAAGTAAGTCGAACCTTTAGATAAAACTGGGACCCTGAGCCCACCCTAATTTTTCTATGTAAAAGAAACATCTTTAGAAAGAACCAGGTTCTAAGGACCCCCCCCCCCCCCCTCCCCCAAATTCCCAGTGGAATCTGCAGATAAATCTGGGAACCCCAGAACCCCCAATCCTTCCATGTAGAAGAAACAACTCTATATAGAATATCCACCCCTTAATCTTTCAATGTTGGACAGAAATCTGTAGATAGAAATGGGGCTCCAAGAACCCCCCAGCCCTTCCATGTAAGAGACATCCCAGTATATAACTGGGACCTTGAGACCCCTCTAAGGAACTCTGGGACCCCCCTAATCCTTCCATGAACTGGCCCTTTGTATAGAACGTTTGGAGATCCCTGATGTAAAAGAAACATCTCCAAAATAGAACTAGGACCTTCCTTGGGGAGTTTTACAAGAGAGTTTTATGAAAGGTTTTAAAAACTTTGTTTTGAAAAATGTTATAAAACTTTTATTAAGATACAATGTATGATGTATCCTATTTTTTTGTGTGTATTTTTGAGATTTCCTTCCATTTGGGAAGACGAGTCACAGTCACTTTATATTTCGATCATCTTCCTATTCCGCCTCTCCTCTATCTAGGTCTTTCTTCGATCTCTCTTGTTCTTAATTCCTCTATTGATTGTTCTTTTCTGAATCCAGATTTATCAGAAAACCTTTAACTTTCCTTTCAGAATGAACATTTTCTATGGGACACGATACTACAAAATCCTCCCACAAATGCGGCCCTTTGATTGCATCCAAGATTTGTTCATTTGCACACACAAAAAAACATTTTTCCTAACAAATTCATTTATGACCATGTTGCAAAAATGAATCCACCCCAATGAAAGTCTTAGGAGCAAAGCTACATCTTCGCCCACATTCACACTGAGCTGCGGGAATGAAGCCGTGTGAGATCAGCAGAACTCGCGCGATTTCACTCCCGCGTGTCAGTCCTGATTTCGGCGGTAATTTCATAGACATAGGTGCGGGTTTCTGCACAGATGTCAATGGAAATCGCCCCCCGAAATCGCAAATAGTAGTACAGAAACGACTGTTTGAAATCGGTGTGGCGCCGCAAATGCAGCATCGCTCCGATCAGGACGGTGCCATTGCCGGCAATTGTCAAATGGCATGTCAAAATGCACCAATGTGAACCAGGGCTTAGACCACACAATCCTAATTAACAAAAATTCAACTATAGGCGAGTCTAATTATTCATTAACCACTTGCCGCCCGCCATATAGCAATATGATGTAGGCAAAGTGGTTGCGATATTCTGACCGGGAGATCAGGCCGCTGCGCGCCCCCGGGTCAGTCTGACACACCGCAACTCCGATCTCGGTAAAGAGCCTCTGACAGAGACGCTTTACCACGTGATCAGCCGTGTCCAATCACGGCTGATCACGATGTAAACAGGAAGAGCCGTCGATCGGCTTTTCCTCACTCACATCTGACCGACGCGAGTAGAGGAGAGCCGATCGGCTGCTCTCCTGACAGGGGGGGTCTGTGCTGATTGTTTATCAGCACAGCCCCCCCCCTCCCAATTGGATGCCCGCTCAGGACCACCAGGGATTGCCACCACACTGGACCACCAGGGAAATGGTAATCAGTGCCCAGGCAGCTGCCATTGAAAAATGCCTGCAAGTGCCAGTGATGCCTATTAGTGAAATCCAGTGCCAGTGATCAGTGCCCATCAGTACTGCATATCAGTGCCCATCAGTGTCACCCATAAGTACCCACCAGTGCAGCCTTTCAGTGCCACCTATGAGTGCCCAGTGTCGCCTATCAGTGCTGCCCAACAGTGCCGCCTCATCAGTGCCGCCTATCAGTGCCGCCTCATCGGTGTTGCCTTATCAGTGCCCATCAGTGAAAGCGAAAACTTACTTATTTACAAAATTTTATAACAAAAACGAAGAAAAACTTTTTTTTTCAAAATTTTCGCTCTTTTTTTATTCGTTTAGCAAAAAATAAAAAACACAGAGGTGATCAAATACCACCAAAAGAAAGTTCTATTTGTGGGAACAAAATGATAAAAATTTAGTTTGGGTACAGCGTAGCATGACCGCGCAATTGTCATTTAAAAAAGTGACAGCGCTGAAAACTGAAAATTGGCCTGGGCAGGAAGGGGGGGGAATGCCCCCCGGTACTGAAGGGGTTAAACAGGTGTCCAGCAGACCAGGTGATTATAAAAAGGGCGTTAAAGAAAACCCCTCCCCTTTCATGATGTCATCAATGGCACCACATGGAAGAGAAATGTCACAAGGTCCGAGAAAGAAAACCATTTCTTTACACAAGAAAGGTGAAGAGTACAAGAAGATCAGCAAAGCTTTACTGAAGTAATGTATCAATGTATGTATGTAGTATGTATGAACACATGTACTGTATGTACAAGTCAACACATGTATGGATGAATAAATGTATGAACATATGAATGAATGTATGTACTGTATGTATGCATGGATGATTGTATGTATGAATGCTGCACACTGATATGCAGTTTCCATGGAGAGTATACGTCCACTTAAAGCCCTGATGAAGCCAGCAAGGCGGTGAAACGTGTAGGATGAATATATGGGGGGGGGGCTCATAGGGAAGGAAACATGAGAATTGGACATTTCAGGAGCAAATGGTTAATAAAAGATATAAGAAGGGATGTTTCACACGGCAGTTTACTATACCACCCTCTGAAAAGCAGTTTGTGGTGGATTGCCTGACAGCCATTGACAGCTAGTTTACAGGCCTTCAGAATTCTGACATCTTCTCCTATTTTTTTTCTTCTATGCAACGAACGAATCTGCCACATTTGACTCGGTTGCATGGAAGTCCTATTGACTTCAATAGGCAAGTTTAAAGGCAGTGCTGTCTGTCACATGTGACACCCGTAATGAAAGTAGCCACTCTGCGAAAAGACGCGCCGCGGAAATGTGAACTCACCTCTCTGGCAAATGTATTAATTTGGTGAGGGGCAGTAAAAACTTGAACTACCTGTTTTTACCGCCCCCCCGGGTTTTCTATGTGAACTAAGCCTGATAAGAAAAATATCTTTTAGATTGTAAGCTCCATGAGCAGGGCATTTCTATTCCTACTGTATCACACTGTCCTGTAATTTGTGCCGTCCCCCCTCTACATTGTAAAGAGCTGCGCAAACTGCTGGGAAGAAGAAGAAGGAAGAAGAAAGAAGGGGGAAGAAAGAAGGGGGAAGAAAGAAGGGGGAAGAAAGAAGGGGGAAGAAAGAAGGGGGAAGAAAGAAGGGGGAAAAAAGAAGGGGGAAAAAAGAAGAAAGAAGGGGGAAAAAAGAAGAAAGAAGGGGGAAAAAAGAAGAAAGAAGGGGGAAGAAAGAAGAAAGAAGGGGGAAGAAAGAAGAGGGAAGAAAGAAGAAAGAAGGGGGAAGAAAGAAGAAAGAAGGGGGAAGAAAGAAGGGGGAAGAAAGAAGAGGGAAGAAAGAAGAAAGAAGGGAGAAGAAAGAAGAAAGAAGGGGGAAGAAAGAAGAAAGAAGGGGGAAGAAAGAAGAAAAGAGTAAGAAGAGGGAAGAAAGGAGAAAGAAGAGGGAAGAAAGGAGAAAGAAGAGGGAAGAAAGAAGAAAGAAGGGGGAAGAAGTAAGAAAGAAGAGGGAAGAAAGAAGAGGGAAGAAAGAAGAAAGAAGAGGGAAGAAAGAAGAGGGAAGAAAGAAGAAAGAAGGGAGAAGAAAGAAGGGGGAAGAAAGAAGAAAGAAGGGGGAAGAAAGAAGAAAAGAGTAAGAAGAGGGAAGAAAGAAGAGGGAAGAAAGAAGAGGGAAGAAAGAAGGGGGAAGAAAGAAGAAAGAAGAGGGAAGAAAGAAGAAAGAAGAGGGAAGAAAGAAGAAAGAAGAGGGAAGAAAGAAGAGGGAAGAAAGAAGAAAGAAGAGGGAAGAAAGAAGAAAGAAGAAAGAAGAGGGAAGAAAGAAGAGGGAAGAAAGAAGGGCGAAGAAAGAAAAAAGAAAAAGAAAAAAGGAAAAAGGAAAAAGGAAAAAGAAAAAAGAAAAAAGAAAAGATCTGGATTCAGAAAAAACAGCCAACTGAGGAATAAAGAACAAGAGAGATCGAGGAAAGAGAAAATAAACACGATTGGGATTATTTTTCTCTTCTCAATGGAAGGAAATCCTGAAAACGAAGGAGAGACATATTTTGAATACATTTTATATTTGTATTAATAAAAGTCATATTTTACATCACAATAGAGGGAGGACATGCAGAGGAGTCGTATACATTGTATATATTTATATTCCGGGTCAGGTGACCGGCGGCGATGTTGCGTTGCGCTCTCGGTCGCAGAGTCGTATCTCACGTGGGTAACAGGTACACTTTCCCGGTGAATGGAGGTGACATATTAGTATGCAGGAAGCGGGGGTGGGGATGATTGTGGTAAATGGCGGAGCAGACGGCGTCGACCTCGCCAGTCATTTTCATAAACAGGGTTAATGATAATCCGCGATTTAATGATGTCCGCACAGCTGTCTACAAATAACGTGCGGTGCAGCTTCCCGGAGCGCAGCGATCCCATAATACCTGCGACCCCCTCAGAGCCCGGCGGGGTCACTCCAGGATCATGAGAATTATGTGACAATAAAAAAGGACTTCAAATTCAACTTCTGCTACAATACAAAAAGATACAAACCCCTCCCCCGCCTAACGTGCCCAACATGGCGCTCTGCTTCACTACAACAAATATATCCTTTACAGAAATATTTCCACTCCCCCAGCCTGATCACTGGGGGTGGGGAGACTGAGGAAATGCCTCCTCCTCCTTCTACAAAGTTACAATGTACAGCCTGATCACTGGGGGAGGGGAGACTGAGGAAATGCTTCCTCCTCCTTCTACAAAGTTACAATGTACAGAGGGGACACTGAGGAAATGCCTCCTCCTCTTTCTACAAAGTTACAATGTACAGTCTGATCACTGGGGGAGGGGAGACTGAGGAAATGCCTCCTCCTCCTTCTACAAAGTTACAATGTACAGCCTGATCACTGGGGGAGGGGAGACTGAGGAAATGCTTCCTCCTCCTTCTACAAAGTTACAACGTAGAGTCTGATCACTGGGGGAGGGGAGACTGAGGAAATGCTTCCTCCTCCTTCTACAAAGTTACAATGTACAGTCTGATCACTGCAGGGTCGGGACAAGGGGTGGGCAGAAGGGGCAAAAAAATGGATACAGGGTGGTACACCCATTCTACATCATGTATTGTTAACGGGGGGGGGGGGGCACACATATGCATCCTGCGCGCTGGATGACCCTGCCTTGGTACTGGATCACTGTGGGAGGGGAGACTGAGGAAATGCTGCCTCCTGCCTGCAGCAGACAGACGACATCCTCTCAGCCTAGGCAAAGTCTATCATTGCTATCAGTAATGTGTCTGGATGGAGAATCCCTTTAAATATAATAAAGATTTTGTAGAAATATCAGAGAGATAGAAATGGATGCCGATCATCCCACCGAAGGTTATCACATAATTGGGATCGGGGGTCACCAGAAAACCGCCGCCGAAAGGTGTCATCTCCACCGTAAACGTATGAATGCGTTGCTATGGCTCCTTGGCAGAATTTTGGCACGAGGCGGTTACCCCGTCGCCCTCTTCCCTCCGTCTGCCCATAGACTGTAGAATCCTGGCAGAAGATCTTGGCGTCTCTGGGACGATCGTTCTGCCAAGTGTAGATAAATCAGCGAATTCCGCTTTTTATTAACTCCTTCCGAAGTATGGCGGAGCGGCCGCGCTCGGAGATCGATGCCACTGAGAAGGGTTAAAAAGGTGCAAAATTAGCCAACTCCGCACTTAATTCATCTTTATTACTTTGCGTCAAAGTGACGCCAACTGGCGTTTCGTTGGCCGGCGGTGCCCTTTTTAGATCTTTTCTATGGCGCTCACGTCCCTGGCACGGACTCCTGGATGGGAATGGCGTGGAGACCTGCGGGATATTTGTGGCTCGGGTGATGGATTTGAATGATTGGTGGGATCTCGCGGTGACGCGGCTCTCCAGGGGGGGGTCCACTCGCCGCGACACCAAGAGTCCGGCCTCGCTACCGATAAATTATCTTCTGTCACATCCAAGTTCATTGACTTCCCCAGAGCTGAAGAGTCTAAATATTCTGTACATATAAATTTGCCAAGATTGCATCACCCTGGCGCAGCGCCAAAGTGAGGGGGTCATGTGACCGCCAATTTCTAGAACGCAAACGTCACTCTGTAGGGATTAGGAAAGAAATAAAAGAGGACCTGTCAGGAAGGCCAACAGAGAAGACTTCCCTCCCTCCTTCCATCCATGGAGGCTGCAAATGTGCGACTCTCAGAAATGGAAGCTGTGCAACCTCCCTCTCACACTGCACACTGTGTAAGCAATGCTGCAGCACTCTCAGGGTGGGCGGGGCTGGAACCAGGGAACACAATGGCTGCATTTTCTCAGGTTGGGACACTATTCCTCCCCATTGATACCAATGATGGGGCACTATTCCTCCCACTGACACCAATGATGGGGCACTATTCCTCCCACTGACACCAATGAGGGGGCACTATTCCTCTCACTGACACCAATGATGGGGCACTATTCCTCTCACTGACCCCAATGATGGGGCACTATTCCTCTCACTGACCCCAATGATGGGGCACTATTCCTCTCACTGACCCCAATGATGGGGCACTATTCCTCTCACTGACCCCAATGATGGGGCACTATTCCTCCCACTGACACCAATGATGGGGCACTATTCCCCCCACTGACACCAATGATGAGGACACTATTCCTGCCACTGATAGCAATGATGGGACACTATTCCTCCCACTGTCACCAATGATGGTTTACTATTCCTCCCAGTGACTCCAATGATGGGGCACTATTCCTCCCACTGACACCAATGATGGGACACTATTCCTCCCACTGATACCATTGATGGGGCACTATTCCTCTCACTGACTCCAACGATGGGGCACTATTCCTCCCACTGACACCAATGATGGGACACTATTCCTCCCACTGACACCAATGATGGGGCACTATTCCTCCCACTGACACCAATGATGGGGCACTATTCCTCCCACTGACACCAATGATGAGGACACTATTTCTCCCACTGATTCCAATGACGGGGCACTATTCCCCCCACTGACACCAATGATGGGGCAGTATTCCTCCCATTGACTCCAATGATGGGGCACTATTCCTCCCACTGACTCCAATGATGGGGCACTATTCCTGACACTGATACCAATGATGGGGCACTATTCCTCCCACTGTCACCAATGATGGGGTACTATTCCTCCCAGTGACTCCAATGATGGGGCACTATTCCTCCCAGTGACTCCAATGATGGGGCACTATTCCTCCCACTGACACCAATGATGGGACACTATTCCTCCCACTGATACCATTGATGGGGCACTATTCCTCCCACTGACACCAATGATGGGGCACTATTCCTCCCACTGATACCATTGATGGGGCACTATTCCTCCCACTGACACCAATGATGGGACACTATTCCTCCCACTGACACCAATGATGGGACACTATTCCTCCCACTGACACCAATGATGGGGCACTATTCCTCCCACTGACACCAATGATGGGGCACTATTCCTCCCACTGACACCAATGATGAGGACACTATTCCTGACACTGATACCAATGATGGGGCACTATTCCCCCCACTGACACCAATGATGAGGACACTATTCCTCCCACTGATAGCAATGATGGGACACTATTCCTCCCACTGACACCAATGATGGGGCACTATTCCTTCCACTGACACCAATGATGGGACACTATTCCTCCCACTGACACCAATGATGGGGCACTATTCCTCCCACTGACACCAATGATGGGGCACTATTCCTCCCACTGATACCAATGATAGGGCACGGTTTACCCCCATTCTCATCGTTACAGTCCGGTACCCCGAAGTCTGAAGAACATTATACTGGCCCTTTGATTAGAATGTTTGGAGACCCCGGCTCTATAGTGATTAGAGAAATAAAGAGGACCTGTTAGGACAGCTGGTACTCCCACCAATGCTTCTCGTGGCAAAGCTTCCATCCAGAATCCTGACATGTCCTTTTAAAGTGGGACTCCAACCAAAAACTTTTCATTTTGGGATCCCCATCATGGCAGGAACCAAGAAGACACAGAGAAAATGCTTGGCCCCGGCCCCTCCCCCTGAGCTGATTGAGCTAGAGTTCCCCTTAAAGAAAGTCTCAGTGAAGGGATGTCAGATCTGCATCTTGCACTCAATAAAGTTGCTTCTACTAGTCGGGGTTGTCCTTTAAGGAGCCCTTTGTCTTCCCTCCGTTCTCTGAGCGGGTCGCCCCCGGGAACATGTTCCGAGCCCCATGCCGATGTTAAAGGATGTCTGACTAAAGCGGAGGATTACTTTTATATCATTTATAAGCTGTGAAGCCGGGGCAAAAAAAAAAAGAAAAGAAAATCACACGATGTCGCAGCGAACCCCCCGCCGATATCAATGCAGCGCCTTCCCTTTGATAGGACGGGATCTCCTGGCTGCGGCAGACGCAGCCCCGACATGTACAGCACCATACATAATAGATGAAAGGGCATTATTCCTGCCGGCGATACAAGCTATAGAAGTTCATTAACGGGGAAAACATGGCGCCCGCATATACCAGGCGGTGTACAAACTATTGCTTCATGTCGCGTTTTGGAGGCAGGCCTATAGATGCGCCATTCCAGCAGGTTCTCTGGGGCCGACGACGGTTATTGTAAGAAGTCTTGTGAAACTCATGGGAGGAACAAAAGGTTCCAGCTGCTGACTCTCCGCCGGGTGAGGGGCAGACCAGGCCGGAGCAGCAAGGCATGCTGGGATTGTAGGTACAAAATCAGAGCTGGAAACAAGTGGCGACTGTGACACTGCTGCCAAAATAATGGGGGGGGGGGGGAATTCTTTACTCCCCCACTGGGGCTGATCTGGGGCAATGTGGGATATAAAGTGCTCACACTGGGGCTAAACCAACATCAAAGTGCATTCATTGGGGCTGATTGAAGATATGAAGTACAGGCACTGGGGCTGATCGGAGTTCTGAACTGCATGCATTGGGACTGATCTAAGATTGAAAGTGAAGACTGAAAGTCATGCATTGGGGCTGATATGAAGACTGAAGGCCATGCATTGGGGCTGATTTGAAGATTGAAGGCCATGCATTGGGGCTGATCTGAAGACTGAAGGCCATGCATTGGGGCTGATCTGAAGACTGAAGGCCATGCATTGGGGCTGATCTGAAGACTGAAGGCCATGCATTGGGGCTGATCTGAAGACTGAAGGCCATGCATTGGGGCTGATCTGAAGACTGAAGGCCATGCATTGGGGCTGATCTGAAGACTGAAGGCCATGCATTGGGGCTGATCTGAAGACTGAAGGCCATGCATTGGGGCTGATCTGAAGACTGAAGGCCATGCATTGGGGCTGATCTGAAGACTGAAGGTCATGCATTGGGGCTAATCTGAGGACTGAAGGTCATGCATTGGGGCTGATCTGAAGAATGAAGGCCATGCATTGGTGATAATCTGAGTTCTGAAGGCCATGCATTGGGGCTGATCTGAAGACTGAAGGTCATGCATTGGGACTGATCTGAAGACTGAAGGCCATGCATTGGGGCTGATCTGAAGACTGAAGGCCATGCATTGGGGCTGATCTGAAGACTGAAGGCCATGCATTGGGGCTGATCTGAAGACTGAAGGCCATGCATTGGGGCTGATCTGAAGACTGAAGGCCATGCATTGGGGCTGATCTGAAGACTGAAGGTTATGCATTGGGGTTGAACAACTTTTTTTGTTTGCACCAGTTAATCAATTCATAGTTGTATTGCTAATGACAAGTTAAACTGATTAATTATTGAATAATTATAATAAATTCATTTATTATTATTAGAATTAATGAGAGTAACTTGCCATTAGCAGTACAGCCATGCATGAAAAAAAACTGAAAACACATTAAGACTACGACACGCTATCGCTCGCCGGCACATCAGTTTTCGGATTCTTGTAAACCTGAATACGTAGACAAGGTTGCTGACTTCAGCTTTAAACCGTTCCTGAGGAGCCTGCTAGCCAATGGAGAACTATAAGTCCCAGCATGTTCTGGCAGCCCCCCCCCCAACTTAAAGATCGCCATCAATCCTCGGAACCATTCCTGTGCGGCTCCCCGAGCCCGCTGCTGTTTTTTTGGCAACCAAATTGGTGAACGGTTGAGCAACTAGCCAAATGAGCCACACAGAGAGGAGCGGTGCATTGTGGGAAAACGCCTTCCCAGGGTGCAAACAAAGGGGAGAACAATCCGCATACATCAAATTTTCACATTGTTTAGCGGCGGCGGAGTCGATGATTTTCAGCACGGGCCGCATACAAATGAGCTTTATAAATTTTTGAAGAGCCGGGCGACCTTCGCCCTTTCCACATGACACGCACTTAAATCACGTCGGCGTGATGTCAGAATTTACAAAAGAAAACGTTTTTTTTATTTTCTTGGTCCCTAAACCTGTGAATGAATCCCGCTACGGTATTAAAGGGTGATGTATCGCGCCTTTATGTCCAATCCGCCTGCAATTTCCCCGTGCGTTCAATTGGAATGGCAATTAAAAAGAGGTTAATTGGCCTTTTATTGGACATTTCCTATTGCTGGCAGCAGCATTTTTTTTTTTTTTGTAGAGTCGTGTTTTGGCCCCAGATGCAGAATGGCGACCGAAATCTGCGAGGTCAGCGAGAAAAAAAAAAATAAAGAGTAGGAAATACAATCACACAATCAGAGATCGGATACCTGGAAATCATTATCCGTCACAGAAACCTAAATGAAGTATAAAAATGTTACATTTTGTTAAAGCTCCGCCCCCGACAAGTCTAGGAGCACCCTTCAGCTCACTCAAATATCCCAAATCCCTTTTAGGTTTTGGGTTTAGTATCTTCAAATGGAGCACCTGAAAGCCAAAATAAGGCTTGCGGTGGGAGGGGCCTGCTCTGTAAGCTGGTGATAAGGAAGGGGGGGTTGGGTGTAGGAGAGGTAGGGAACCCGGGTTGGGTGTCTGTGATATCAGAGCAAAAAGGGGGCGGGGCAGCGGCACAGAATAAGCAGAATTACAGACTTTCAAAACTGTATTCGCCGGTGGAGAGCACTCATAGGGGGTCCCACCCCTAATCCATGCGCCCGGCCCCTAATCTCCAGGCAGGGCACCAGACGCATGGGTTTCAATTGGGTTCTTTTTGAAGCACATGATTAGAGCTCTAATTGGCTTCAAAAAGGGTGAGTTGGGGGGGAGCAGAGTACTGCCCCCAAGCCCCCCCACTTGTGTGACATGTCTTCCTGCTTCTCCTCTCAGCCAATCAGGAAGCGGGTCATGAGACCCAATTGTCCAGGAGTCCTAAGACCCGATTGGCCGGGAGGAAAAGCAACCACCGGGACAAAGGAGGGAATGCAGGGGGGAAGCTGAAAGCTGGATGGGGTAAGTGGGGGCCCGGGGGGCGGCCTGACAGGCGACAAGCGAGCGAAGTGGCAATCGAGCGGTGGGGGGAGGGGGGGGCAGATTTGTTTGCCACATGGGTTCCTATGGAACAAGTTCACATCAATGCATTTTTGTGCCTCCGCATTTCTGGAAAGGGTCGGGGACTTTTTAAAAAGCAAAAACGCAGCTTTTTTGCTGTTTTTTTTATTTATTTATTTTTGGTTCAATAGAGACGATGCAGAAAGGCATGCAGTGCGTTTTTTATGCGTTTTGCATTATTGAATTTGCCCAACAAGAAATTAGATAGATAAAAAGAAAAGAAAAAAAACGCATCAAAAGCGTGTCTAAAATATTTGTCTGAAAATGCGGAAAGCACAGCAAAAAGGCACTGCAGAAATGTTTAAAAGCAAAATGCACTGGTGTGAATCGAGCCTAGACACCGATTCCTTAAGGCCCTGTTACACCATGGCGCTCCGGTTCATGGGCAGAATCACCGCAAAACGCGGGACGCACTTGCGATTCCTGTTACTTTCAATGGCACCCAAATTGCGAATTGCGATAAAATTGCACAAACAGAATCACAGAGCGCTTGTCGCCCAGAAGTTACGGAAAAGGCGACAATTGCGGCAAAGGTCACGCTGCGATTGGGGTTGCTATTGAAAGTAATGGGGGATCGCAAGTGCGTCCTGTGTTTTTGCGGCGATGCAGGATCGCCCCTTGCGATCCCCGTTACTTTTAATGGCGCCCCAATCACGGAAAAATCGCGAATCATGGTATAACTGAGCAAACCGAATCACAGAGCGCCTGTCGTCCAGAAGAAGTTCCGGAAAAGGCAAAAATCGCTGGCAAAGATCGCGCTGCGATTGGGGGGTACTATTGAGAGTGATGGGGAGCGCAAGCGCATCCTGCATTTTGCGGTGATTCAGGATAAGCGGGCAGAATCGCGGCAACACCGCCCACTACCCGGAGCACCATGGTGTGAACAGAGCCTTAGTCTGAGCGTTACACCGAGTTCAGGAAGAAAGCTTTATATTTATATTGCCACACCCGGGAATCAGAATTAACAAATGGTGACGTCACTCGCCGCAACCCATGACCCCTCCTCCGCCCTGTGACCTCAGCTCTACAAACGCAGCGGCCGGGATTCCAATGCTCCACGGATGACGCATTTTTCCTATTTTTTGTTTAGGTTGAATCGCCTCTCCGCAACGCTACGGGAATTATTTTGTCAGCTCTCGTGGAGAATCTGAAGTGTTTCAAAGAACATAGAGAAATCTATACAACTATTCGCACCAGATCTACACCCAGAAGATGGAGCGAGATTACTTCAGATTCCAAATATTTAATACACTTTTTTTGCTGCAAATTATACATTATATATATATATATATAAAAGAAAGAACAAAAAAACACTCAACACGCAAATACAAATGAAAAGAACAGGCAGCACTAGAAGGGCGGAGATATACAGTGCCTTGAAAAAGTATTCATACCCCTTGACATTTTCTACATTTTGTCATGTTACAACCAAAAACGTAAATGTATTTTATTGGGATTTTATGTGATAAACCAACACAAAGTGGCACACAATTGTGAAGTGGAAGGAAAATGATAAATGATACAAATAAATATGTGAAAAGTGGGGGGGGGGGGGCATTTGTATTCAGCCCCCTTTACTCTGATACCCCTAACTACAATCTAGTGGAACCAATTGCCTTCAGAAGTCACCTAATTAGTTAATAGAGTCCACCTATGTGTCATTTAATCTCAGTATAAATACAGCTGTTCTGTGAAGCCCTCAGAGGTTTGTTAGAGAACCTTAGTGAACAAACAGCATCATGAAGGCCAAGGAACACACCAGACAGGTCAGGGATAAAGTTGTGGAGAAGTATAAAGCAGGGTTAGGTTATAAAAGAATCTCCCAAGCTTTGAACATCTCACGGAGCTCTACTAAGACATGGCCGTCCACCTAAACTGACCGGCCGGGCAAGGAGAACATTCATCAGAGAAGAGCCAAGAGGTCCATGGTAACTCTGGAGGAGCTGCAGAGATCCACAGCTCAGGTGGGAGAATCTGTCCACAGGACAACTATTAGTCGTGTTCTCCACAAATCTGCCCTTTATGGAAGAGTGACAAGAAGAAAGACATTGGTGAAAGAAAGTCATAAGAAGTCCTGTTTGTAGTTTGTGAGAAGCCATGTGGGGGACACAGCAAACATGTGGAAGAAGGTGATCTGGTCACATGAGACCAAAATTCAACTTTTTGGCCTAAAAGCAAAACGCTATGTGTGGGGAAAACTAACACTGCACATCACCCTGAACACACCATCCCCACCGTGAAACATGGTGGTGGCAGCATCATGTGGTGGGGATGCTTTTCTTCAGCAGGGACAGGGAAGCTGGTCAGAGTTGATGGGAAGATGGATGGAGACAAATACAGGAGAATCTTAGAAGAAAACCGGTTAGAGTCTGCAAAAGACTTGGGGCGGAGGTTCACCTTCCAGCAGGACAACGACCCGAAACATCCAGCCAGAGCTACAATGGAATGGTTTACATCAAAGCATATTCATGTGTTAGAATGGCCCAGTCACAGTCCAGACCTAAATCACATTGAGAATCTGTGGCAAGACTTGAAAATTGCTGTTCACAGACGCTCTCCATCCAATCTGACAGAGCTTGAGATATTTTACAAAGAAGAATGGGCAGAAATGTCCTCTCTAGATGTGCAAAGCTGGTAGAGACATCCCCAAAAAGACTTGTAGAGAAAGGGGGTTCTACAAAGTATTGACTCCGGGGGGCGCCATACAAATGCCCCCCCCCCACACTTTTCACATATGTATTTGTATCATTTATCATTTTCCTTCCACTTCACAATTATGTGACACTTTGTGTTGGTCTATCACATAAAATCCCAATAAAATACATTTATGTTTTTGGTTGTAACTTGACAAAATGTGGGAAATTTCAAGGGGTGTGAAGACTTTTTCAAGGCACTGTATACATACAATGTCCTGTGTGCTGCTGGGGTTTGTAGTTCCACAGAGGGAACTGAAGCAAACATAACAGAAATATGTTCTGCAGCTACAGAGGGCATCGCGCCGCTCCCTACAGTCACCTTTCTAGGCATCCCACATCCATATGAAACGCTGCGCCATCCTATGACTACATGGAGACAGGAGGGAAGAGAAGTGACTTTGTAACAGAATCAATGATTAGAAAAGTTTCACCTCCTACGAGTAAAAGTCATCCTTCAGCTGCTGTCAGTGACTGTGCCTAGGCTGAGATGATGTCATCAGTCTGCTGCAGGCGGGCGGAGGTATTTCCTCAGTCTCCCCTCCCCCAGTGATCAGACTGTACATTGTAACTTTGTAGAGGAAGAAGCATTTCCTCAGTCTCCCCTCCCCCAGTGATCAGACTGTACATTGTAACTTTGTAGAAGGAGGAGGAAGCATTTCCTCAGCCTCCCCCCCCAGTGATCAGACTGTACATTGTAACTTTGTAGAAGGAGGAGGAGGCATTTCCTCAGTCTCCCCTCCCCCAGTGTAATGTTGTAGCAAGTCACAAAGCGAGAGGCTGCAACAGGGGATGATCCGCGTCAAACATTTGTGAACACAGACACCATTATTTACATGACTACTGTCCTCTCTGAGCCGGCCTCTCAGTCTACAAAATGATGCCCAAACAAAGGTGGTGTCGTCCTTCTGGAGATGCAGACATAATCAGGGTTAGTACTGTGATCTCTGTGAGAGGTAACAAATACTTGAAAGTATTATAGGGACACATTATGTAGCATGGGGCGCCAAAGAAACACAGAAACAGATGTGTGGTGACAGGTCCACTTTTACAGGTACAAATATTAAAATACTTTAAAAAATATATATAAAAAAAAAAGAATAAATAAAAATGATTTAAAAAAAAAAAATAAAAAAAATAAGAGAATTAAAAAAAAATGTAATTGTGCAAATTCCTACATAATTAAACAAATTTAAATTATAACAATGTTTAATTTGTCCCTTTCTTTTGAATTAAATTCTGACTGTTGAGAAGAGAAAATCAGAAGGGGGTCAAATCGCTTCAGAAATAGATTAGAAATGCTGACTCAGGTTCAGGTTTTTCACCCATTTCTTAAATTCACATTTATTATTATTATTATAATAATATTATTATTATTATTATTTTTAGTATCATTTATAATTATATTATTTGTATTATTATATTATTATTATCATCATTTGTATTATTATATTATTATTACCGGTATTTATAATTTATTATTATTGTCATTATAGCACCATTGTTATAGTATATTTTATGATTACGATTATTATATTGATTTATCATCATTAGAATTATTATATTGTTACTATAGTATTATATTAATTTGATTATTTTATATTATTATTGCACATTATTTTATTGTCATTATACTATAATATTATTCCTTTTTTTTAAATTATAATTGCATATTTATTAATATTCTATTGTTATCATGTTGTTATATTATTCATTTTATTGCTTTTATTATTATTGAACAATATTATTATCATCATTAGGTTTGAGATCATTAGCGGTTCTATTGCCTTCATCAAACCCCTCCCCCCCCACGACTCACTTTAATTAGGTCCAAACAATCGCCACTTTTCTTAATGAAAACGGCGGCGCGGTCTCCCTCGACATTCGCGTTTTACGACTCCAAGGAGAGCCGGAGAGGAGAAAAATAAATAAAATAGCCGCAGGTTTTATTTTGATTCTGAACGTCTTCCTCAGACACGCTCATAATTTTTTATTTTTTTTTTCCCCGGTATTAAGTGATAAATAAGGTGTCCGCAGATAAACGGCGATTCTGTTTTTCGCACCTCCGGCGGCGCTGGAGGCCCCCCGAAAATGAAGTGCCTTTTCCATAAATCGCGCACGAGTCTCCGCGCCTCTCTTTATATAACCACATCTGTACACAGAACGCACCCTTCACATAACCTCTGCCGGCTGATTAATGAGCGCTTGGCGAACGCCGCGCAATTCGATGCCAGAAATACGAAATCCCAACGTGTTTTTTTTTTTTTTGTTCCACAAGTCCCGGGGGGGCCCCAAAACGCGCTCATAAAACTGCCTCCTCGCCGCGCGACGGAGGAGAAATATGCAAGCTTGCAAAGCCACGCCGTATATTTTATTTTTACACGTTTCGCCAGGATTAACCGTTGTGTCAGGTGCGGCGGCGGGATGAGGCGCGCTAATGAGCCGCGGTGGGGGAGAGAGGCGGCGCTGGAGGGGTTAACTCCGCGCCGAGTGAGCCAAAGCACACGGAAATTTCTGCGACGCCTCTCCGCGGTCTGAGCGGCGATGGAAGAGGCTATTTCGGTAATGGCCGATTTAATAACAAGGTTTAAAACGCGCAATTTGTGGTCGCGCGCGGCAACCACTTAAGCAGGCCGTGCGCTGCCGGCCCATTGGCTGCCGCGGGGGCACCATGTCATTATATGGACAACAAGATTCCATGCCCCCTCCAGCTGAGCGGGGGTCACTGGCACCGGCGCAATGCTGTAATAATGGACCGGAAATTTCTTGCGTGCGTTTGTCGGAAATTTGTTTTGTAAATTGGAGAAAAAAAAAAAACGCAACCTTAAAAAAGTCGAAAAATTACTATTTTTTGCTTCTGCGCCAACAGCGTATTCTACAGCCAATGCGCCCAACAGATTTAGCCATAACCTTTGTTTTTAGTTATGAATGGAGGATAGAAAGGTTAGAAACTCTGCCAGTTTTTTTTATTGCACTCTTTGTCACCTTTGGAGAGATTCACAATAGAATGGTGGAGAATCCAAAATGTTACAGTTGTCACCAGAACAGGAAGTGCAGGTAAATCTTCCAATGGGGACAACCACAATTTATTTTCTCTTTAGAGACATTTCCTCTCACTTCCTGTCGTGTCCCTGGGACAGGAAGTGAAGGGATATCTTTGGGATATCTTTGGATATCTTTGGAAAGAAACAAAACTTTTTTTCACTTATAAAATTAACCACTTGCTGACCATGTACACACTTACTGTATGTACATGGGAGGCGCCTGTGAGACTTATGTACATGGGAGGCGCCTGTGAGACTTATGTACATGGGAGGAGCCTGTGAGACTTATGTACATGGGAGGAGCCTGTGAGACTTATGTACATGGGAGGAGCCTGTGAGACTTATGTACATGGGAGGAGCCTGTGAGACTTATGTACATGGGAGGAGCCTGTGAGACTTATGTACATGGGAGGAGCCTGTGAGACTTATGTACATGGGAGGAGCCTGTGAGACTTATGTACATGGGAGGAGCCTGTGAGACTTATGTACATGGGAGGAGCCTGTGAGACTTATGTACATGGGAGGGGCCTGTGAGACTTATGTACATGGGAGGGGCCTGTGAGACTTATGTACATGGGAGGAGCCTGTGAGACTTATGTACATGGGAGGGGCCTGTGAGACTTATGTACATGGGAGGGGCCTGTGAGACTTATGTACATGGGAGGAGCCTGTGAGACTTATGTATATTGGAGGAGCCTGTGAGACTTATGTACATGGGAGGGGCCTGTGAGACTTATGTACATGGGAGGGGCCTGTGAGACTTATGTACATGGGAGGAGCCTGTGAGACTTATGTACATGGGAGGAGCCTGTGAGACTTATGTACATGGGAGGAGCCTGTGAGACTTATGTACATGGGAGGGGCCTGTGAGACTTATGTACATGGGAGGGGCCTGTGAGACTTATGTACATGGGAGGAGCCTGTGAGACTTATGTATATTGGAGGAGCCTGTGAGACTTATGTACATGGGAGGAGCCTGTGAGATTTATGTACATGGGAGGAGTCTGTGAGATTTATGTACATGGGATTATTTTTGTTTTTTATTTTTAATAAATTTGCAAAGATTTCAAACGTCTTTCTCGTTGTCATTATGGGGGATTGTTTGTAGAATTTTGGAGGAAAATAATGAATTTAATCCATTTTGGAATAAGGCTGTAACATAACAAAATGTGGAAAAAGTGAAGCACTGTGAATACTTTCCTGGATGCACCGTATGTAGGAAGATTTGTGTTAGATGAGGATAGTCCCTTCATTGGGGATATGGAGGTTTTACAACCACTTTAAATTGAATCTTAACACATCCTACCGGATTGCACTTTATTCTCTCTCCGTCCTGATACAAGTGATTTGTGCGATTCGAATGGCTCACCTGGGGGATAAGAAGTGTTAAATCTAAAGACGGGGGATTAATTCGGCCTCAAACTTTGCTACATAACCGACAGCGAGAACTTTTCTCAAATCATTAATCTGAGAACTGGACTGCTGGGGGGGGGGTCAGAGGGACTTTCACACTTCTGGGGTTATTTATTGTTCCTGGATGAGGAATCACCTCCTGAGCAGAGAAAACATTCACAGGAATCAGAAGCGTGTGATGGAGGAATGACCCCCGACCCCCCCCTCCTCATTCCCCAACCACAGCGAGGCCACGGTCTAGGCTGCCGCTATCCGCCATCCAATACTTCCCAAAGTATAAGGAGATCTGGATTACTCAATGCATTTTATACAGCCACGAATCCCACGGAGGGAGGGGTGGGGGAAATTTTTTTAGTTTTATATTCATTTTCCAATTTCCCTTTGGGATTAATAAAGTATTCTGTTATTTAAAAAAAAAAATCTATTCTAATTTTCTCTACGTAATAATTATTATTTATATTATTTTCTGTGTAGATCAGAGTGACTTCAGTTATAAAAATTCAGTATAAGATTATATTTGTAATCACCAGAGGAAAGCCGACACATCTCGGGAGTTACAAGGGCTCCCTTCTTCGGGGACATGAATAATAAAATGTAATCAGGGTCTTGTCCGACACAATGAACAGCGCAAAATATTAATACATACAATGTAACTACCGTATATACTCGAGTATAAGTCGAATTTTTCAGCACATTTTTTTGTGCTGACTTATACTCGAGTCAAGCACTTTTCTGCAGGAAAAAATTTCATTTTCCGAACCGAATTTGGGGCCCTGTATCTCAGGGCCACTTGGTGCTAGGAACCCCAAATTTGGTGTGCAAACCCAGTGGAACCACAACATATCCAAAGATAGAGTTCCTAGCACTAAGTGGCCCCGAGATACGGGGCCCCAAATTCGATTCGGAAAATGTCATTCTCTGCTGCAGAAAAGTGCTTGACATTTTCTGAACCGAATTTGGGGCCGCTTATCTCAGAGCCACTTAGTGCTAGGAACCCTAAATTTGGCGTGCAAACCCAGTGGCACTGGTACCATAACATATCCAAAGATGGAGTTCCAAGTGGCCCCGAGATACGGGGCCTCAAATCCGGTTCAGAAAATGTCATTCTCTGCTATAGAAAAGTGCTTGACATTTTCTGAACTGATATTTTGGGCCCCGTATCTCGGGGCCACTTGGTGCTAGAAACCCCAGCTTTGGATATTTTATGGTGTTAGTTCCACTGGGTTTGCACACCAAATTTAGGGTTCTTAGCACTAAGTGGCCCCAAGATACGGGGCCCCAAATTCATTCAACTGTGTCCATCTGCAGCAATGTCATTTTGGGACCCTTTGGGTTCAGAGACCCCAAATTCTGGCTGCAGCTAGGGGGCATCTAGGAACCCTTAACTACCCAGTTTGAAGTTCGGGGGACCTATGGCTGCAAATGGGCACAGTGATGTTGCAAATGGGCATTGTTGACCCTCTTTTCCACTTATAGTAGCTGTGCATTTCTCACCCTCGTCTTATACTCGGGTCAATAAGTTTTTCCCATTTTTTTGTGGTAAATTAGGGCCTCGACTTATACTCGGAACGACTTATACTCGAGTATATACGGTATGTAACAATAACTATATGTAACACTGTAACTATAATTATGAAACGTTCAGAAGAAAAAACAGCAACAAATTTATATTTATAGAACTTATTTAAAAAGTATCCAATAAAAATGAATATGATCTATTTAATACAATGTGTGTGTATTCCTATCCATGCAGATTGTGTTAAGAAATACATGGATTGGTTGTTGGTGATAAATATCATCTTCCACAATCAAATCCCATGAGAACGTTTTCTGCTCTATGCACGAATTTATGATTTTCCGAATTTCTGGATTTTCGAATTTGTCGAAATTCGTTAAACAACTAATTTGGAGCAACACGAATTGTACATGTCTAGTAATTGGTCACAGTACTGGCAGGGCCAATCACAGCCCATCTGTACCATGTGATTAGCTTTAGCTGATCACCACAAAAGATAATGAATGAATCGGTTTCATTCAGTAAAAATGGTTGCCTATACCAATGAAATTCACATATGAATGTGTACAAGCAATCATAACGTGTAAAGAAAAAAAATTACAAAAAAGATCCTGATCACTTCCCAAGAGTAATACAATGTTACATGCAATGGGCCCTCTGACTCCATTCTCCCTGTTGGTTGGGGCGGGTCAGGTGCGGTCACCAGTGACGCGTTGGCATCGGGCTTTATTCTGCAGACAATGCCGAGCTTGTTCACCGAACACGGGGCGAGGACGACGGCGCGCTACACGTGAGCTCACCTGCCTTGCAAATCTACCCATTGAAATTCTGCAGAGAGCAGCACAGATTTAAATGTTAAAATTGATTGATGGCGCTCACAGGACACGAGCAGAGAGCACCTCGCGGTCAAATAACCGTAAAAGGTTTCCGTAAGGGTCATTAACTCCTCATCGAGGGCAGATGCTCCTGGCACGCATGCAGGAAAAAACGCTCTCAACCAGGTAATCTTAATCAGTGCCGTATTACAAGAGGCGTCTGTGCGCCAAGCAATAATCCCACCGCCACCGCCAGCCGACCTCATCTGCCGCTGATCGCGAAGCGGGAAGAAAAGGGAAACATGTACAATGCGTCCGGATTCCTCAGGAGGAAATTAATTGTATCTGTGTAGACGGTCCGACAAGAGTGAAGGGGCGCCTTGTGATGGGTTGTTATAAGATCCTCATTACCAACTTTCTCCGCAAAGGTCGTCATATAACCGCAACAGCGTCACTCAGACCGGGAACCAATCATCGTCATAACAAGTCACCTGCCACTAGATGTCAATTAGTGGAACCAAAAGTATGGCAGCCTGGGGCCACGTGTCAGGCAAAGGAGCCATTTGTAACTAAATATCAAAACAGGAAATTCTATTATCACTAAACAGAAACAATGTAACAAAATGTCAAACAAATAAAACCCGAGCATGGAGGTCCGGGGGTCAAGGGCTGACATGATTGTCCTATAATGAGGTCTTGGGTTATGTTTACATAACAGCTAGAGTGTACATTTTTGTTTAATAAAAAATCATACAGCTTGGTAATAAAAACATATTTACATAAAAATAAACAACAACTAAACAAAAACAAGCGTGCTTATATCAGCATGTAAAGAAAACCGTTTCCTGACAAGATAACATAGAAAGAAACATATTTTAATGACAACAAAAAAAAAAAAGACTACAAACCCCGAACCTCAACTCAAACACAATCCAGGCTAAGAAACCTTTTGAGATGTAATCGCCATCAGGGTGCGATTCCGAAACCCCCCATTAACCTCTCCCCCCACATCATTTACCCCAACTTCCACATCATTCACCCTGACTTCCACATCATTCCCCCCGACTTCCACATCATTCACCCCGACTTCCACATCATTCACCTTGCCTTCTGCACCAGCCACTCTCATTCCCTTCCCACCTCCCCCCTCCACCATCATCCAATCCATCCCTCACTCCACCCCTCGGTGTTCGCTGACCTCCAGCCACACTACTGCCACGCCGAGGAGGGGTTGGCACCACCATACACTCTGGTCCAGCACCCTCCACTGCCTTCACTACACTAGGAGAAACAATAGGTGCAGACACAGAATTGACAACCACACTTTCGGACACTGACTGGGAGACCACAGACTGGGGGGACACTGACACCACAGAGGGCCTCACAGACACAGATTCTGACAGATTCTTAGCAATGCATCGAAGTCTGTTCACCACTCTATTCTGGAGAACTGGTAAGGACTCCTCTTGCAAAGGGACAAGCCCAGGATCCATTGCAGCTTGAGCACATGGAGTAGGCCTCAGTGCCTCTGGAGAGCCTCCACCTTCGTCTCCCCCAACATGGTCCATGCTTGCCTGGAAAAAGCCTGCAGGACAGGCCCCAGGCTTGCTGCTTCTCTCAGCTGAGATCACAACGGAGTGAGCCAACAGCACCCTGCAGAACAGCACCACCTAGTGGAGAAGCTCCTCTGGTGCAGAAACTGTTGTGACTTGCTCAGTGTTCTCTGTACAGCACTGCGGTTTATGTCAGAGCTATATAAATGTATAATAATAATAGTGTGTGACTGTGGGGGAGGGGACATTAGAGTGTAAGCTCCTCTGGTACAGAGACTGATGGGACTGCCTCAGTGTTCTCTGTACAGCACTGCGGTATATGTCAGAGCTATATAAATGTATAATAATTAGGGTTGCATGTATACTAGTATAGGTATCGGTGCCGATAACAAGTATTTGCACAAGTATCGGTACTCCTGCAAATGCACCGATACCTGAAACCGATACTTTCAGGCTCGGTTCTTTGAGCTGTCAGTGGGTCTTCCCTGTTGACAGCTGAAGTCCGGTAATTGGAGCTGTCAAAAAATAAGCAGCCGGCAATGTTTATTAACAACATTGCTCAGCCGCTGAAACACTAAAATATAAAGAAACATTGTTTCTTTTTGAATCTTTCAGTTTCTTCATCTGCAGATCAAAGGGGTGAACAAATGTTCCTCGGTTTGACCCCTTAATAACCCTTCATTTACTCTAATCAGCCTTAATTAACTCCCTATTCTCCTCCATTTAATTATTTTCCTGCTTTTTTTTTTTTTTTCATGTCTTTTTTTATAAAATGGTAAACATTTGAAACTTTTTTTGTTTGCTTTGTTAGTGAATATTTTTACACATATATATTAACATATATTTACACATTTCACATTGAAAAAGCGTAAGATTAAAAAAAAAAAATTCATTTAATTTGTAAATAACTTTTCAATGCTTTGTACCATTGCTGACAGCTGAAGTGAAAACAAAACAGTTGCGGTCGGTATCGGTATTTGGTATCGGCGAGTACTAAAAAAAAAAAGTATTTGCCGATACCATTTACTCATTGTAAAAAAAATGGTATCGCTGCATCCCTAATAATAATAGTGTGTGACTGTGGGGGGGGGGGGGGGATTAGAATGTAAGCTCCTCATAGCTCCACGATCGGAGTGCAGAACGCTCATCATAGCCGGCGGTGTTACATCGAAGGTTGGCCGTGGTCCTGTGTTTGAGTTCAGAATAACATCCCAGCCATCATAATCTAAGCATAGAACAGCATAGAACGATCGATCGGATCAACATGGGAGAGAAAAGTCTATTCCTGCAAAACAACGAACACGCCGACTGTTCAATAATTTACACTTCACAACTCCTACATCACCATATTTACTAAAATAACCAACACTACTATCTGCAGCCTTGAATCCAACCAAAGAACAAGAAGTCAGAGCTATATAAATGTATAATAATAGTGTGTGACGGGGGGGGGGGACATTAGAGTGTAAGCTCCTCTGTTACAGAGACTGATGTGACTGTGGGGGGAGGGGACATTAGAGTGTAAGCTCCTCTGGTACAGAGACTGATGTGACTGGCTCAGTGATCTCTGTACAGCACCGCAGTTTATGTCAGCGCTATATAAATGTATAATAATAAAAGTGTGTGACTGTGGGGGGAAGGGACATTAGAGTGTAAGCTCCTTTGGTACAGAGACTGATGTGACCAGCTCAGTGATCTCTGTACAGCGCTATGGTATATGTCAGAGCTATATAAATGTATAATAATAATAGTGTGTGACTGGGGGGGGAGGGGACATTAGAGTGTAAGCTCCTTTGGTACAGAGACTGATGTGACTGGCTCAGTGATCTCTGTACAGCACTGCCGTATATGTCAGAGCTATATGAATGTATAATAATAGTGTATGACTGTGGGGGAGGGGACATTAGAGTGTAAGCTCTTCTGGTACAGAGACTGATGTGACTGGCTCAGTGATCTCTGTACAGCACCGCAGTTTATGTCAGCGCTAGATAAATGTATAATAATAAAAGTGTGTGACTGTGGGGGGAGGGGACATTAGAGTGCAAGCTCCTTTGGTACAGAGACTGATGTGACTGGTTCAGTGTTCTCTGTACAGCACCGCGGTATATGTCAGAGCTATATAAATGTATAATAATAATAATAATAATAAGTGTGTGACTGTGGGGGAGGGAACATTAGAGTGTAAGGTCTTCTGGTACAGAGACTGATGTGACTGGTTCAGTGTTCTCTGTACAGCACCTCGGTATATGTCAGAGGTATATAAATGTATAATAATAATAATATTAGTAATAACAATAGTGTGACTGTGGGGGAGGGGACATTAGAGTGTAAGCTCTTCTGGTACAGAGACTGATGTGACTAGTTCAGTGATCTCTGTACAGCACCTCGGTATATGTCAGAGCTATATAAATGTATAATAATAATAATAATATTAGTAATAATAATAGTGTGTGACTGTGGGGGAGGGGACATTAGAGTGTAAGCTCTTCTGGTACAGAGACTGATGTGACTGGCTCAGTGTTCTCTGTACAGCGCTATGGTATATGTCAGAGCTATATACAGTAAATATGTGTTTTTACACATCCCCTGATATTCACAAATCTTCCACAAGCATATGACTGTTAGAGGAACGCAGGTCCCATTATTGATATTTTCCTCCTGATATGACATTGGCGATCTGTCATGATGACAATTTACATGCAAACATTGTGTAGCTGAGGACTCTCTCGCGGAGGAAAGTGTCACTCGGCGGGACAATCGCTGCAATTAAGTGCCGGTAACACACAGATGTCAATAAGAATTGCTAGTTTAGAGAGGTTGTCAATCAATGAAGTGAAGTGTCAGTCATAACAAAGGATCAATAAATGTAATGAATCCTCACCAGCAGGACAAGGCGGAATCAGAGACATGGAGAGGGAAGTCACTCAATGGAGGAAAATATCCCTCCCAGGCAGAAGACGTCAGTCAGAGGCTGAAATGTCAGGAAACAAAGGTGACAACACACAAAGCAAAAAAGGTCACCAACTGATGAACTGCAGGACTGCGATCTGTGCAACAAAGTCACCACAAAACACGTCGGGGACTGGAAGTCTCATGTTGGGAGACATGGAGGCGGATTTCCTAAAGGAGCTGAAAATGTTCACACAATAAATTGTATAAAGAATCTCTACACTTATTTATTTCATCTGCACGCGATTGGAGGATTGAAACGAATATTCACACAATTGTATCAAAGAAGGAAATACACGACCATCAAGTGATCAGTACAAAGAATTGGGGTCACTCGGGTGTCGAGGAGCTCCCCCAACTATTGTTATATCTACACTGGCCACATACCACAAGAGGACAAGACACGACACAGGCACCACAATCCAACCCTCCCCTCCCATGATGAGGGCGGCCACAAATATACCACACCTCCCTCATCACTCCATAAAAACAAAAAAGAGAGATACAAAGTAACATTGTTTATAAACATTGATCAGACAGGAGATAGTAGTTGATACCTACTGTAGCAGAATGGAAAATACAAGTAAGCGAAACTTTAATTAACCACTTCCCGCCCGGCCTATAGCGTATTGATGTCCGGGAAGTGGTTGCGTTATTCTGACTGGGCGTCATATGACGTCCAGCAGGATAACATGGGCATGGGGGCCAGGGGTGTTTTTTTTTTTTTTCCCCTCTTAATACGGGCTGGGGTTGTATGTCGTTTGTTGTTGTGTTTTTTTCTTTCCTGTTGCTGGTATACAAAATGAATAAAAAGATGATTTCATTTAAAACAAAAAAAATTGTTTATAAGCATTGATCAGACAGGAGATAGAAAGATACAAAGTAACGTTGTTTATAGACATTGTCAAGACAGAAGATAAACACAAAGTAACATTGTTTATAAACATTGTTCAGATGGGAGATCGAGAAATACAAAGTAACATTAGTACAAACTAACAATATATTTTTTTAAATGATCACTGAAGTAGAAATAAGTGCATTTTATTTCATTATGCTACATTTTTAGTCTATAGATTGCATAAAAAGTAAAAAAAATTATGTAAGACAGAAATCATGTTGGTCCACAGAGGGGGGGGGGGGGTGTACTGGGGGAGGGGGGTGTAAGGGGGGGGGGGGGTGGGGGGGGTGTACAGGGGGTGTACGGGGAAAAGCTGAGTGGGTTAAACTGGAGGAGACATGAGTCTCCATTTTAGATTTGATTCTAAAAATGCGTGTGCCTGGCTGCCAAGCTGGTTATGTATTAGGAATGATGATGAAGGCAGGAGAGGATCATTCCATTCTCGGGGTCAGTGTGGCTCAGGGTTGGACCCCCCCTCGGCCCCCCTCGGCCCCCCCCCGGCCCATATCAGCTCCTGTCCTGTACGGCCTCAACTGGCACCTAAAAATAGCCGCTATCACATCGAAACCTTCACATGACACCGTGTCACCGGGGACGGGCAGGGGACGGGTGAGCCGGAATACAGAGAGTGGATATAGACATCCCATAATCCAGGAAATTAAAGCTGCACTCCGAGCAGACGTCAGAACACCCCAAATGATGAAGTTAGGGGTTCATTGAGACACGTCAGGCGTATTTAATTGCATTTAGCACAGTTACCCACATTTGTCTTTTCTCGGTCCCCTGTAATGCCCATACAGCAGCACTCAGACTGGGGAAGGGAGAAGGGGCAGCAGCTTTGAAAGCCACTCAGACTCTGCAGAGCACATGTGCTGACACTGAGAGGAGGAGAGAGCAGAGAGACGACCTTCTCACTACGCTGCTTCTCCTTCCCATACTTAAAGTGTTTGTTACCCCAACATTTCATCATACTCCTGATGTGTGTCTGCTGTACCACGTACTGGTGTGAGAAAGTCTCCTGTTCTCTTTGTATTGCTTCCTTTGTGTGAAATCCCTGGTGATCCTGCCAGTCCCTCTACTTTCCTGACAGGCCCCCCGCTGCACAGCCATTCACTGGGAAGAGCAGTGTGCTGTTGTTTCTCCCCCTCTCCTGCTCTTATACAACTGAGAACAAAAGTAAAGGAGTTTAAAAAGGGTAAATATGTTAATATCTATACACAAATGTTTTGCCTTTAATTTGAAATTTTAGGCTGAATGTTTTTTGTTTTTGTTTTGTTTTTATAAAAGGTGATCATTTACAATCACTTTAATGTTAAAAATATGAATTTCAGTGAATTTCAGATGACAATGCGATTTTGAAGTATAAAACAGGATTGGTGACACAGAGAGCAGAAAGAGAGGAAGTTACCCAATCAAGCGTTCCGTTTAAAAAAAGACAAAACAAAAAAAAACACGCAGTGCGGCATTTAATGGCGTCAACGCAGAAAACAGCTGGACAACGCTTCCAATGAGAATGTCTTCTGTGTGCGTCCCAAGCCCACCACCGGGCAAAAAATGAAGGGCTTTGCTTGCGGTTTCATCCGGTTTTCAGCTTATAAGATTATTATTATTATTATTATTATTACTGTCATTTATATTTCCAACCATTTACACAACACGTCACATCAGTGCCCGCCCAAAGGAGCTTACAATCTAAAGCTGCCCAGACAGCGGTAAACGTTTCGCCAACTTTCACAGGAAGATTGTTCATCGAAGCATTCGATACCCTCAATGACTGACTACACAAATTTCATATGAAAGACCTGATTTTTTTTTTTTTTGTTCGATTGCCATGACAATGTTGCAAACTAGAACAATTGATTTCGGGATAAAAGGAAGTGAACGGGAATCACATTCACAGCTTGAAATTTTCTTTTAGTCAGATAACGATCAAGGAAAAAATTTCATCCAACTCCTTCAATTTCGCTTTCCATTGCGGTTGAAAAGGATCAATAATTCGATCGCACCGACCAATTATCAAATCGAACAAACGCTTCGAAAGTGACAATTTTCCATTGATATTCTCCCAGTGACCGGCTTCCCGATCTCACATGAATAAACACATACAAGGGCCGAATCAGACAGAAATCATCCAACCTACCAGGCAAATCCCATGGCAGTACCGGGAGAACATGCATGCTTGCCTCCCACTGATACCAATGATGGGGCACTATTCCTCCCATTGACGCCAATGATGGGGCACTATTCCTCCTAATGACACCAATGATGGGACACTATCCCTCCCACTGACACCAATGATGGGGCACTATTCCTCCTAATGACACCAATGATGGGACACTATTCCTCCCATTGACGCCAATGATGGGGCACTATTCCTTCCACTGATACGACACTATTCCTCCCATTGACGCCAATGATGGGGCACTATTCCTTCCACTGATACCAATGATACAACACTATTCCTCCCACTGACACCAATGATGGGGCACTATTCCTTTAACTGATACCAATGATACAACACTATTCCTCCCATTGACACCAATGATGGAGCACTATTTCTTCTACTGACACCAATGATGGGGCACTATTCCTCCCACTAATACCAATGATGGGACACTATTCCTCCCATTGACACCAATGATGGGGAACTATGCCTCCCACTGATACCAATGATGGGTCACTATTCCTCTCACTGATACCAATGATGGGTCACTATTTCTTCCACTGATACCAATGATGGGGTACTATTCCTTCCACTGATACCAATGATGGGACACTATTCCTCTCACTGATACCAATGATGGGGCACCATTATCCCCTAATACTAAATTGTTTGCTCTCACTGAGCACAGTCGCCCCCCCCCCCCCCCAAGTCATAAGGACTGTCCCTTTATTTGGAGTGTTTGGAGACCCTGGCCTATAACGGTATCAACCAAAATGGCGTTGATTGTACTTGCTTCCCCTCTAGATTGCTTTTCAGAGAGCAGTTCTAAGTCACCGGGAGGGGGGGTGATAGATCACCGGGAGGGGGGGGTGATAGATCTCCGGGAGGGGGGGGTGATAGATCTCCGGGAGGGGGGGGTGATAGATCTCCGGGAGGGGGGGGTGATAGATCTCCGGGAGGGGGGGGTGATAGATCTCCGGGAGGGGGGGGTGATAGATCACCGGGAGGGGGGGTGATAGATCACCGAGAGGGGGGGGTGATAGATCACCGGGAGGGGGGGGTGATAGATCACCGGGAGGGGGGGTGATAGATCACCGGGAGGGGGGGTGATAGGTCACCGGGAGGGGGGGGGCGATAGGTCACCGGGAGGGGGGGTGATAGGTCACCGGGAGGGGGAGTGATAGATCACCGGGAGGGGGGGGCGATAGGTCACGGGAGGGGGGGTAATAGGTCACCAGGAGGGGGGGTAATAGGTCACCAGGAGGGGGGGTGATAGATCACCGGGAGGGGGAGTGATAGGTCACGTGTTTTAACCCTGAAAAGGCTGAACCACTTTGCTGCAAGTGCAGCTCCATTCACTTGGTACTCGGCCACATTCACAACACCGGGGGTTCAATTTTTGCCTCGGTCGAGCGATTGGGAATGGTAAGTCCGCGGCTCAGCCACCTGCTTTCAACGCCTCCCCGGTGCCCATGTGAATGAGCCCCCAAAACATGTGAACGCAAAGCGCGTTTTTATGAGAATTTTGAATGCAGACATAGCCTAAGCTTTGCTCGCCGGGAACTTTTGTCGCTCTGCAAAGGGGGGGGGGCAGCGTTATGGGACAAAACCCTACAACTGCGAGTCGTGGGACCCCCTGAATGGCGGTTGGGAGTAATGCGCTCTGACAGCTCTCCTGCGATGGACAAGGGCCCAAAGATAAATAATTGTTCCTTGGCCGCATTATCCCCCCCCCCCCCAGCTCTCACCACATTCCACGGCCCTGCCAAGAATACAGCGCCATTCTCCCAGGCCGATCGGGACCCCCCCTCCCCCCTTTTGTGCCTGACAAACAGGAAATTTTTCTCTGCCCCTCTGTCCTGAAAAGGCCTCCGAATTTCAGGCTGATTGGGGGACGAGTTTGCCCTTTTCTATACGGCCGAGTCCACGGGGGGCAGCGGGAGCTGAATGGAGGGCCGGGGAATAAAGGGGAGCCTGGAGCGGGGGGGGGGGGGTAAATTAGGAGAGGACGGGCTGCGCTGAGCAATAGATAAACTTTGCAGAGACAAGTAACTCAACACAGAACAGCTTGTAACTGCTGCGCATTGCTGCCCCAGGCGCTCTCCGCCGATCGGCTAATCGATCCCCAATTGCTGGAGGCGGCCAGTTAGATGTTATCAGATAGAAGGTGGATTGACCTCGCTGGGGGGGGGGGGGGGGTCACTGGAGGGGCTCATCCACACCAAGCAACAATCAAAAAGATCCGGTGTAAGGCCAAGTCCACACAGGCGGTAAAAATAAGTGGCAGATCTGCGTTTTTGCCCCCCTCCCCTCTTCTGCCCACCTACAAATAAAACATGGCGGCCGTACAGGTCCAATCCCATTGGCTCGTCTGCTGTAAATTTACCTTGCCATGTCACATTTTGGTGCGGTGCCGCTTGCCAAACGCGCCCATTGAAGTCAATAGGATTACACCGCGATCGCGTGCGATATTTCAATGTAAAATTCCCATTGGGAGCGAAAAAAAACAGGCCTTCAGCTGGTGGAGGGGTCACCTCCGGAAGACCTGCAAACCACTGCCATCTGAAAATGTTCCACCGTTAATCGCTTTTCAGAGGGGCGGTAAAGTCTGCCACCTGTGTGAAAGGCCTGAGGATACCCGAAGAGAGATGGGGGGTGAGGCACCGGACCCAGAACCCTTCTCATTGGCTGTATCTAATGGCTTGGCTTCAGCAACTCTCTACATGATGGGGGGGTCCCCTGAGAAATAGAGGGCCACCCAAATTGAGAAGTCAACACAAATAAAAAAGAGAGATTGTCTCAAGTATCAAAGATCCTTTGTTGTTATCACACAAAACAGGAGGACAACCGACGCGTTTCAAGGGTAAAAAATCTCCCTTCATCATGGCTTCAAAAATGTAGCAAAATCTAAAACTATAACAATTAAAATGCGATTGCAGCTCCATCAATGGCTGAGTGATGGTGGGCGCACCTGCCTCTAACTCTCATCTCCTGAAATACTCTGCACTGCTGGAGGACTCTGCTCCTTCCTCTATAACTCTCCTCTCCTGAAATACTCTGCTGGAGGACTCTGCTCCTTACTCTATAACTCTCCTCTCCTGAAATACTCTGCTCTGCTGGAGGACTCTGCCCCTTCCTCTATAACTCTCCTCTCCTGAAATACTCTGCTCTGCTGGAGGACTCTGCTCCTTACTCTATAACTCTCCTCTCCTGAAATACTCTGCACTGCTGGAGGACTCTGCTCCTTCCTCTATAACTCTCCTCTCCTGAAATACTCTGCACTGCTGGAGGACTCTGCTCCTTCCTCTATAACTCTCCTCTCCTTAAATAAAAGCGCTGCGTAAACTGTTGGCGCTATATAAATCCTGAATAATAATAATAATAATAATAATACTCTGCTGGAGGACTCTGCTCCTTCCTCTATAACTCTTCTCTACTGAAATACTCTGCAGTGCTGGAGGACTCTGCTCCTCCCTCTATAACTCTCCTCTCCTTAAATACTCTGCTGGAGGACTCTGCTCCTTCCTCTATAACTCTTCTCTACTGAAATACTCTGCTGGAGGACTCTGCTCCTTCCTCTGACTCTCCTCTCCTGAAATACTCTGCTCTGCTGGAGGACTCTGCTCCTTCCTCTATGACTCTCCTCTCCTGAAATACTCTGCACTGCTGGAGGACTCTGCTCCTTCCTCTATAACTCTCCTCTCCTGAAATACTCTGCTCTGCTGGAGGACTCTGCTCCTTCCTCTATGACTCTCCTCTCCTGAAATACTCTGCACTGCTGGAGGACTCTGCTCCTTCCTCTATAACTCTCCTCTCCTGAAATACTCTGCTCTGCTGGAGGACTCTGATCCTTCCTCCATAATTCTCCTCTCCTGAAATACTCTGCACTGCTGGAGGACTCTGCTCCTTCCTCTATGACTCTCCTCTCCTGAAATACTCTGCACTGCTGGAGGACTCTGCTCCTTCCTCTATAACTCTCCTCTCCTGAAATACTCTGCTCTGCTGGAGGACTCTGATCCTTCCTCCATAATTCTCCTCTCCTGAAATACTTTGCACCTTCTGGAGGACTCTGCTCCTTCCTCTATAACTCTCCTCTCCTGAAATACTTTGCACCTTCTGGAGGACTCTGCTCCTTCCTCTATAACTCTCCTCTCCTGAAATACTCTGCACTGCTGGAGGACTCTGCTCCTTCCCAACTCTCCACTCCCGAAATACTCTGCACTGCTGGAGGACTCTGCTCCTTCCTCTAGCTCTCCTTTCCTCACCCCCTTTCCGCCTTCTTCCCTATAATATAATTGTAGTCTCAGCGTGCGGGAAAAGCGCGGCGCTCTAACCTCACGCAGGCAGCGAGCGGCTCATAATTGAGCCATTAAAGGGCCTCCATTGAGTTTTATTCATTATGAAATTCCTGCTGCAACAGTAAATATAATATATGCAACATGAATTAGAACGTGAAGAGCCGAGTAAGCACAAAGCTTAATGTTCGCGCATTTACATTTAATTCTTAAATTGGTTTACCAGCCGACAAAAAAAAAAAAAGAATTGAGACGGCAAGATGGATCACGCGGCTTCGCGGTACTTTATTACGGTTTTAGATTAAATGCAATCTGACACAAGCCAGGAGATGGCGAAGGGGGGCGGGAGGAGACGGCGAGGGCGTCGGGAGGAGACGGCGCTCACTGTGCGTTATCGGAGAAAGAGACATTATTTATCAAGACCACGCAGGACGGACAATCTCAGGTGGATGGAAAGCGGTTCATCTTCGGTCCAGCAGGGTGCGCACTTCTAAGGCCCCCCCCACAAGGGCCAGCGAAACGCCTTTTCTCCGCGGCAGAAAAAAAAGGCGTCTAGACACATTTAGGCAAGTCAAGCGCTTGGGTGTTATTTCATTGGTCAGAGTAATCATTTATTCTGTTTTGGCCCCTCCTCTCTCTTCATACCTTTTTATGTAGCATCCGAGGGGTAACTTCCCTTGTGGTGGAAATAAGGGATGACAGGTCCTCTTTATTGAGACATCTGGGGTCTTTTAGACCTGCCTAAGCGGAAGTGACGTCACCTCCAGCCTCCTAGACCAGCGGGCTCCAAATTGTGGCCCTTTGCTTGCTTTGATCCAGCCCTTGGGACACTATTTTCATCCATTGATACCAACAATGAGGCGTGATTCTCTCCACCGGCACAAATGAAGAGGCAGAATTCTTCCCAATGATACCAACAATGGGGCTCAATGACACCAATGATGGGGCACAATTCCTCCCCATGATACCAACAATGGGGCCCAATGACACCAATTATGGGGCAGAATTCCTCCCCATGATACCAACAATGGGGCCCAATGACACCAATGATGGTGCACAATTTCTCCCAATGATAAACAATGGGGCCCAATGACACCAATGATGGAGTGCAATTCCTCCCAATTATACAAAAAACGGGGCACAATTCCTCCCACTGACACTGATGGAGCGGTACTCCTCCCACTGATATCAAAGATGGTGCATAGTTTATTCCCACCAATATCAGGATCTTTTATACTCCACAATGGCCACAGTCCGGCCCCCCCTGAAGTCCGAAGGACTGTATACTGGCCCTTTGTTTAAAAAGTTTGGATACCCCTGTCCTAGACCATAGAGACGGTCAGGAACCACAAGGACCCCTGTCTGCTCTATGGTAACTGAGGAGCTAGTGCCCCAAAGAGCTCAAAAAAAAGCTAAAAAATGTGCAAAAACGTTTGTTCCAGCTTTTGTTTTGTTTATACAGTGCTTAAAAAAAAATACTATCTAGGAGGGTCTGTGGGGAAAAAACGCTTATACTCAAAAAAAAAAAAAAAAAGCTCAAAAAGGAGCTTGAAGAAGCTCAACAAAAAAAGTGCACAAAAAAAAAAAAAAGCACAAGCTTCTTCAAGCTAAAAATAAAAGCTCAAATGCCTGTAAAAGCAGCTTTTTTCTTTTCTTTTTGAGCTGCAGTGTGCATGAGCCCTTATGAGTGGTTCACTTGAGCTGCCAATTTTTCTTTTTTTTTTAAGAACGATACAATATAACAGTCCAGAGTAAAAATCTTTCACAAATGACGGCCGGCAAAATATTACTTTCAAGGATACATTTCCTAAAAGAAAGTAATTTTGTATTATAGATTTATTTTATAACTTTTTTTTTAAATAAATTGTTTTATATTATTTAATAGAGGGGGGTCCCCTTCTGTCAGGGGGCCCGGGGCAGCAGCCCCTTTTGCCCCCCCCTCCCCCTCCTTTCCATGGAAAGCTTTCTTTAAAATAATTTTGTTTTCAGATGGAGATCTTTCACAAATGCGGCCTTTACTAAAAAATGTTGCCTGCTATTCTTCTTTGAAGGTCGCATCGTCCTACTAAAAACCTACAAACATTTGTTCGGCGACAGTAAAACCTTTGTAGACGAGCTGCAACCACAAATAACGCGCCGCACGACACACAGCGCGAGTAATCCCGCATCAGAGGACAGAACCCTTGACCCTTGACCTTTCCGGGGAAAAAAAGAGCTTAAACAAATCATGTTTAATCGCTTAAAAAAAAATATAACATATTACAGCTCTCCAATCCCTAGATGTGGAGGCTGCGTTCGTTTTCTCCCCCCCCCCTTTATTCTCATCTGGTGATCCTGCCAGTAACACACTTCCTTTCCTAAGGTGACAACGCTCACTGTACTGCATCTATGGAGGAGCAACAGTGTTGTCACTCTAGGACAGGTCTACAAAACACCTCCCCCTCCGTCCTCCGAGAAAGCTGGAAGCAATGTAACTGATAAGAGTGCAGCCCTCTCTGATCATCTCCTGTACTATGTCTGCAGTCTCTGATCATCTCCTGTATCATGTCTGCAGTCTCTGATCATCTCCTGTACTATGTCTGCAGTCTCTGATCATCTCCTGTAGTATGTCCACAGTCTCTGACCATCTCCTGTACTATGTCTGCAGTCTCTGATCATCTCCTGTACTATGTCTGCAGTCTCTGATCATCTCCTGTACTATGTCTGCAGTCTCTGATCATCTCCTGTATCATGTCTGCGGTCTCTGATCATCTCCTATATTATGTCTGCAGTCTCTGATCATCTCCTGTACTATGTCTGCAGTCTCTGACCATCTCCTGTACTATGTCTGCAGTCTCTGATCATCTCCTGTACTATGTCTGCAGTCTCTGATCATCTCCTGTACTATGTCTGCAGTCTCTGATCATCTCCTGTATCATGTCTGCGGTCTCTGATCATCTCCTATATTATGTCTGCAGTCTCTGATCATCTCCTGTACTATGTCTGCAGTCTCTGACCATCTCCTGTACTATTTCTGCAGTCTCTGATCATCTCCTGTATCATGTCTGCAGTCTCTGATCATCTCCTGTATTATGTCTGCAGTCTCTGATCATCTCCTGTATCATGTCTGCAGTCTCTGAGCATCTCCTGTATTATGTCTGCAGTCTCTGATCATCTCCTGTATCATGTCTGCAGTCTCTGATCATCTCCTGTAGTATGTCTGCAGTCTCTGATCATCTCCTGTATTATGTCTGCAGTCTCTGATCATCTCCTGTACTATGTCTGCAGTCTCTGATCATCTCCTGTATTATGTCTGCAGTCTCTGATCATCTCCTGTAGTATGTCTGCAGTCTCTGATCATCTCCTGTACTATGTCTGCAGTCTCTGATCATCTCCTGTAGTATGTCTGCAGTCTCTGATCATCTCCTGTATCATGTCCGCAGTCTCTGATCATCTCCTGTATTATGTCCGCAGTCTCTGACCATCTCTTGTACAATGTCTATAGTCTCTGACCGTCTCCTGTACTATGTCCGCAGTCTCTGACCATGTCCTGTAGTATGTCCGCAGTCTCCAACATTTTTCTGTAACATTAAATTCACAGATTATTATGTGTGGCCCTTTTGATGATGTCAGGGGAAACTCTCACAGCCCTCAGAATGAAGAAAGATGCCCACCACTGGCCTAGGGTGTAATGGGACCGATCGATATCTGTTGATCTGTGTCGCCATATGGAGAAGTATGGTTCTTCCTCTCCATGTCGTGTTGGAATTAGAGGGGAGAGCGGCACGGCGTAAAGAGCGGGTGGCACCGGCGTAGCGGCTCCCCACTGTGCCATCTCATTCAGCGCATCGATTGCCCCGGCTGTGCTCAGAATAAGCCGAGCATGGCAAGAAGAGAGGCTAAATGAGGAGCCCTCTAGAAGCCACAGAGCGCGCCTCACTGGCGGCTTAATGCGTTTCAGCGACAGGAGACCCGCTGTAAGTGATTTTGCTGGCACTGCCAGCCCCCGTCTCTGCCCAGAGGCGGCAGCTTGCCTGGCAAAATTCACCCGGCCCGTTGCACAGCACGGGAGATGACAGATGAAGCGGGCAAATTACTAACTGCAGCCTGCGAAGTACGAGTCAGTGAGCGACGGCAAACTGCGCCGGGAGGTGAAGGAACGCCAGCTGCCAGAGATACAGACACACACGGCGTGAACAGAGCAGAGGAAAACCTGCTTCCTGCAGCCAAAGTCACAGGGCATTAGTCTCTGACAAACTTCCAGCCGTTGAAGGACTACAAGCTAACACTACGCCTCAACCTCAGGTGATAAGTACCAGCTCATTGCCGCAATACCGCCACTGTGCGCGCCAGAGCCGCCATGCGAAAAAACGACCAGCGCATATGTAAAAACTGCCAAATTATCAGCGTGGAATTTCATCCTGTACATTTCAGGGCAGATATCAGATAAAGAAAAAAAATGACGGCCCCATCAGACCCTTAAATTTTCCTTCCCATCACTGGTCAGGGTTTATAGGACGCACTGCACTCATGTAATACCTGGAGATCACAAATTGCTTGAAGCCAATAGCTTATGTGCCAGCTTGGCCACAGTCTAGGGAAGAATAATGAAACAGGTTCACTTTAACGACAGCCAACAGACGCTTATATTTACCTCCCCATCACCAACAAGATTTATAGGATGCACTGCATTCATGTGATACCTGGAGATCACAAATTGCTGGAAGTAGACATCCCCTGTATAAGTCGGGCTGCAGTCTAGGGAGGAGTAACAGAAGAGGATCACATTAATGGCAGCCCCATCAGCCTCATATTTACCTTCCCAACACTGGCCAGGTGACAGGATGCACTGCACCCATGTAATACCTGGAGATCACAAACTGCTGGAAGTAGACAGCTCCTGTACGAGTAGGGCTGCAGTCTAGGGAGGAGTAATAGAACAGGTTCACATTAATGATGGCTCCACCAGATGCTTATATTTGCCTCCCCATCACCGACAAGATTTATAGGATGCACTGCATTCATGTAATACCTGAAGATCACAAACTGCTGGAAGCAGACATCCCCTGTATAAGTCGGGCTGCAGTCTAGGGAGGAGTAATAGAACAGGTTCACATTAATGACAGCTCTAACAACCCCTTGTGTTTACCTTCCCAACACTGGCAAGATTTGTATAAGATGCACCGCACTCATGTAATAAGTGGAGATCACAATCTGCTGGAAACAGACAGCTCCTGTATCGATTTAGCTGCAGTCTAGGGGTGGCAATGTAACAGGTTCACATTAATGATGACCCCCACCAGATGGTTATATTTACCTCCCCATCACTGGCAGGATGCACGCCACTCATGTAATAACTGGAGATCACAATCTCCTGGAAGAACACAACCGCTGCTTGAGTTTAGGTAAATTGCAGAGAACACGTTCTGCATGTTAGGGCTAGGATGGAGAATCAGGAATCTGCAATTCCCTTAGATGTGCATTCCCCTTGTCACAGTTGTCTGTCCTAAATCAAAGTTGAAGGGGATGGGCAGGGCCTCGGTAAATTTACGTAGTTTCTGCCTGCTTCAATCAGTTAAGTGACCTGTTTCTTCAGCCTGGAACTAAAGTCATTATATCCCATAGATGCCTTCATTGTCCATGGTCAGTATCTAGTGTGCTTAGACCTCAAGTGGGGTCCGTGGTCCAATGACATGCCAATCTCTACCCACTAGCTCAATGGTTCTCAACCGCCAGGCCATGGCCTTCCTACTTCTGCGCCTCCAGCCAGCTGCAATTCTCTAGTGCCTTTCAGCTCCCTTAGTGTCCCCCAACCTCCTATAGTGGCCTGCAATGCCCCTCAACCTCTTACAGTACCCTCAGTTCCTCTGAGCCCTCAGCATCCACAGTGCCCCCCAACTTCCGACAGTGGCACCCAGCAGTGCACCTTAGCTTGCTGCAGAGCCCCCAGCTTACCTAAAGTTCCCCAAACCTCCAACTGTGGACCCAGGCAACACAGGGTCCTAGAGTCTCCTACAGAGCCCCCACACCTTTTGAGAGCCATCAACTTCTCTTAGTGCCACCCAGCCATGCTCCTTAGCTTTCTGTCGGGGCCCCAGCTTCTCCATAGTGCCCGCAACCTCCTATAGTGGCCTGCAGTGCCCCTCATCCCCTTGCAATGCACCCTACCTACTGCAGAGTCTTCAGCTTACCCATAGTGCCCCAAACCTCCAACAGTGGGCCCAGACACCGCAGGACTGTAGAGTCTCCTACTGAGCCTCCAGAACATCTGAGAGCCCTCAACACCCAAGCTTCCTGTAGAGCCTCCAGCTTCCCGCAGTGCCCCCCAATCTCCCACAGTGCCACCCAGCTGTGCCCTTTAGCTTCCTGTAAAGCCTCCAGCTTCCCATAGTGCCCCCTAACCTCCTATTGTGGCCTTATCCTCTCACAATGCTCCTGACCCTCAGAAATCTCAGCGTCTACAGTGGGCCCCCCCCCCCCACAATTTACAACAGTTGCACCCAGGATTGCAACCTAACTTGCTGCAGAGCATCTAGCTTACCCATTGTGCCCCAAACCTCCAACAGTGGGCTCAGACACCGCAGGGCTGTAGAGTCTCCTACAGTGCAACACAATATTTGAGGGCCCTCAACACCCACAGTGCCCCCCCCCCTCAACTTCCCACAGTGCCACCCAAATGTCCCCCTAGCATTCTGTACCGCCTCCCGCTTCCCCATAGTGCTCCTCAATCCCCTATAGTGGTCTGTAGTGCCCTTCAACCAATCACAGTGCCCCGACCCTTTGAGAGCCCTCAGTGTTCACAGTGCCCCCCAGCTTCTTGTACGTCTACGCAAAGTGCCCCACAACTTCAACAGTGGGTCCAGACACTGCAGGGCAGTAGAGTCTCCTACTGAGCCCCCAAACCCTCAACACCCACTAGTGCCACCCAGCCACTTGCCCATAGTGCCCCAAACCTCCAACATTGTCCCCCAGCCACTGCAGGGCCTGTGAGTCTCCCACATAGACCTTGCAAAGCCTCCAGCCTCCTGGAAAGAACCCATAACCCAAAGTTGCCCCCAATGCTTCTCCAGAAACCTCATATCCCCACATTGACACCCAGCTCCCTGCAGTCTTCCAACATTTCAATACGTATTTTGTATTCCCATACTTTTATAAACATGGAAGGACTTGGAGGAATTTACAGAACTCTGGTCTCCATAAAGTTGAGGACCTCTGCTCCAACTGGATGCAAGAAAACACTCCAGAGGGTCAGAGGGGATGTCCGTGGCAGGAGGACAGAATGCATGCAACTCCACAGCCCTGGAAGCAGCATGAGGATGACTAATCCAAAGCCTGCAAGTATGTGGGCAGTGTTACACATAGTACATTCAGATCCAGAGCCATCCCAAGCTCCTCTGGTGAAGAGGCGGATGAGGATGTCCCTAGGACATCAATGTTATTCCAATCCCAGAAATGAATATAAACCCGATAGTAATTAAAGTCTCACTCTCCATGTAGACAGGCGACATGTCCCCAGAGCTACTTCATCCAATATTCTGTCCATGTATAAAATCCTCTTCACGTATGTCATAGAAATGCTCATTGCCGCTGAAGCGTTAAGCGATGGGGCGGCGGATAAGACAGAAAGTGACAAACGCCAGAATAAGCAGCGTCACTAGAATGTACAGAGTCAGATAATTCTTCATCATGACTTCTCTTGTAGAAAATGGATTGTTTTATCTTTTATCTGGAAATTTCCTGACAGCTTGAACGCCAGCCAGGTTCTGTGAGATCTCAGACTGGCAGCGCCATCTGTGCCCATTGGTACGGAACTGATTTATACATTGGTTATAGATGAGGCGGCCGAGCAGAGTAAACTGTCCCTATAAAGAAACTGTCTTTGGCGGGCAGCAGAGCAATGCTGGGGGGCTCATTCACATCAGAGCAATGCCGGGGGGCTCATTCACATCAGAGCAATGCCGGGGGGCTCATTCACATCAGAGCAATGCCCGGGGGGCTCATTCACATCAGAGCAATGCCGGAGGGCTCATTCACATCAGAGCAATGCCAGGGGGCTCATTCACATCAGAGCAATGCCGGGGGGGCTCATTCACATCAGAGCAATGCCGGGGGGGCTCATTCACATCAGAGCAATGCCGGGGGGGGGCTCATTCACATCAGAGCAATGCCGGGGGGGGGCTCATTCACATCAGAGCAATGCCGGGGGGGGCTCATTCACATCAAAGCAATGCCGGGGGGGCTCATTCACATCAAAGCAATGCCGGGGGGGCTCATTCACATCAAAGCAATGCCAGGGGGGGCTCATTCACATCAGAGCAATGCCAGGGGGCTCGTTCACATCAGAGCAATGCCAGGGGGGCTCATTCACAGCAGAGCAATGCCAGGGGGGCTCATTCACAGTAGAGCAATGCCGGGGGGCTCATTCACATCAGAGCAATGCCAGGGGGGCTCATTCACAGCAGAGCAATGCTGGGGGCTACATTCACATCAGAGCAATGCTGGGGGGCACAATCACATCAGAGCAATGCTGTGGGGCTCATTCACATCAGAGAAATGTCGGGGGGGCTCATTCACATCAGAGCAATGCCGGGGGGCTCATTCACATCAGAGCAATGCCGGGGGGGCTCATTCACATCAGAGCAATGCCGGGGGGCTCATTCACATCAGAGCAATGCCAGGGGGGCTCATTCACATCAGAGCAATGCCGGGGGGGGCTCATTCACATCAGAGCAATGCCGGGGGGGCTCATTCACAGAGCAATGCCGGGGGGGGCTCATTCACATCAGAGCAATGCCGGGGGGGGGCTCATTCACATCAAAGCAATGCCGGGGGGGCTCATTCACATCAAAGCAATGCCGGGGGGGCTCATTCACATCAAAGCAATGCCAGGGGGCTCGGTCACATCAGAGCAATGCCAGGGGGGCTCATTCACAGCAGAGCAATGCCAGGGGGCTCATTCACAGCAGAGCAATGCCGGGGGGCTCATTCACATCAGAGCAATGCCAGGGGGGCTCATTCACAGCAGAGCAATGCTGGGGGCTACATTCACATCAGAGCAATGCTGGGGGGCACAATCACATAAAAGCAATGCTGTGGGGCTCATTCACATCAGAGAAATGTCGGGGGGGGGCTCATTCACATCAGAGCAATGCCGGGGGGCTCATTCACATCAGAGCAATGCCGGGGGGCTCATTCACATCAGAGCAATGCTGGGGGGCTTATTCTTAGCTATTCTAGGGGGGCTCAGTCACATCAGATCAAGGCGGGGGGGGGGGGGTCATGCACATCAGAGCATTGCTGGGGGCTTATTCTCAGCTATTCTAGGGGGGCTCATTCACATCAAAGCAAGGCTGGGGAAGGGGGGGTCATCCGTATCAGAGCATTGCTGGGGGGCTTATTCTCAGCTATTCTAGGGGGGGGTCATTCGCATCAGAGCGATGCTGGGGGGGGGGTCATTCGCATCAGATCGATGCTGGGGGGGTCATTCGCATCAGAGCGATGCTGGGGGGGGGTCATTCGCATCAGAGCGATGCTGGGGGGGGGGGTCATTCGCATCAGAGCGATGCTGGGGGTGCTCGTTTGCACCAGAGTTGTGCTGGTGGTTCATTCACATGAGAGCAATGGAAAGTCCAATGGGACAAAGTACAATTTGCTGTTCTACAATGCGGTGTCCACTATCTGATTGGTGGTCATGAACTCGAGTCCAATTCTCTCCTCCTCGGTGCTGGTTGGCACACCGGGTTACAATCGTATATCTTGCAGAAAAGAATAAACCGTTCCTGTGCAGAACTGGACTAAACGATCAGACTTTTTCGCATGCGCATGGAAAGCTCAGGTGTGAGCCTTGCCTCAACTCTGGTTTAAAAGAAAAAAAATTCCATGCAAGTTTGTATTCCTAACTCTGCAATGGAGCAGTGTTCATGACCGCAACTAACATGAGGGGGAAACGGAGAGGTTCAGGAGCTCACCGATGGACGTAACAAAGTGGCAGAAAAACACAGCAAATAAATTTCATGAAAAATAGATTACAGGGCCATTCAGTGGTGGATTATGTTTTTTTTGGAGGTTTGGGTCACTTTAAGATAAGAGCACTTTGACCTGCAGCAGTTTACAATGTATCAAGTTTCCTCCCAGTCTGTAGGAATATTACAATGTAACAAAACTTTCTTCCTGGGTTCTGCCATATTAAAGGTTTAGGCCCCATTCTTCACACCTAAGTGTAATGGAAATGCACGTTCTTCTTTTGCATGTTTTTCGCATATTAACCCCGCGCTGCACGTGGGGCAGCAGACTGACATCTCCTCGGCCTAGGCAAAGTCACTGGGGAAGAGAGACTGAGGAGGTGCTTCTTCCTGCCTGCAGCAGACTGATATCACGCCAGCCTAGGCAAAGTCACCAGGGGAATGGAGACTAAGGAAATGCTTCCTCCTGCCTGCAGCAGACTGATGACATCATCTCAGCCTAGGCAAAGTCACTAACTGGAGCTCAAGAACAGCTTTTTAAATGATAAAAGGTGGCGCTTTACTGAACAATGATACGGTTGTAATATATTGTGACATGTCTGGAATTTGTTCCTGAGACCCAAGAATTGAAAGGAAATACTGCAGCATCAGAAAATGAAGTCTTCTTCTTTTGGGTAAAGCAAACGGTGGTGGTCATTATAACTAGAGGAGCAGATTTGAGTTGTCTCGTCGGATTCGGTTTGTGTAACATTTCAGCCTTCTAGGAGTTAATTGGAGGATATAATTGTATCCATGTGGCAGCATCTGTGTGTGGTCACAGTGGTGAGGGCGGAGGGGGAAAGGGCGGCACTCGGGGCACAGGGAAATGCAGCGGTCGCAGGATAGGATGCGCCTGTAGCTGTTTGTTTTATTGATGGTTTCCAGTTCCCCAGCACCTGCGTTGTGACAGCGCCAGGAAACGGGTGGGAAACATCCTCGTGTGGATTTTCTGCTTTTAGGAAGTGACCCCAGGGCTCCACTTCTGGCAAAAACAGCGAGCAGATGAGCTTGACGCCACTTCAACCTCTCCCGATCGGAATGTCATCGCTCTGCAAGTTAGTGACGCGTTTCAGGATATATGGACCCCGATCCTTACACCCTACACATCCTTGTTAACCCCACATCTGCCAACTACACCGCCACCCATCATGTGATCACTTCCGTAGATCTGGCACTGCGTGTCTCTCAGAATTCATCCAGAAGTACCAAACACAACAATGAAGGTTATAATGATCAACCCAACCAATCCCACCATACACAATTCAACCGATCCCGATCCTACACCCACCACAACCCGATCCTACACCAAACACAACCAATCCCAATCCTACAGCCAACACAACCCAAATCGATCCCGATCCTACACCAAACACAACTCAACCAATCCTGATCTTACACCCAACACAACTCAACTGACCCTGATCCGACAACCAACACAACCCAACCAATCACAATCCTACATCAAAACACAACCCAACTGATCCCAATCCTACAACCAACACATCACAACGGATCCCGATTCTATACCCACCACAACCCAACCTGATCCTACACCAAACACAACCCAACCTGATCCTACACCAAACACAACCCAACTGATCCCGATTCTACAATCAACACAACCCAACCAATCCCAATTTTACACCAAACACAACTCAACTGACCCTGATCCTACAGCCAACACAGCCAATCCTGATCCTATATCAAACACAACCCAACCAAACCCGATCCTAATCCCAACACACCCAAACCGATCCTGATCCTACACCAAAATACAACACAGCCGATCCTACACCCAACACAACCCAGCCGATCCTACTTCCAACACCACCAACCGATGCTACTTTCCACACCACCCAGCCGATCCTACTTTCCACACCACCCAACCGATCCTACTTCCGACACCACCCAACCGATCCTACTTCCGACACCGCCCAACCGATCCTACTTCCGACACCGCCCAACCGATCCTACTTCCGACACCGCCCAACCGATCCTACTTCCGACACCGCCCAACCGATCCTACTTCCGACACCGCCCAACCGATCCTACTTCCAACACCACCCAACCGATCCTACTTCCAACACCACCCAACCGATCCTACTTCCAACACCACCCAACCGATCCTACTTCCGACACCACCCAACCGATCCTACTTCCGACACCACCCAACTGATCCTACTTCCGACACCACCCAACTGATCCTACTTCCAACACCACCCAACCGATCCTACTTCCAACACCACCCAACCGAGCCTACTTCCGACACCACCCAACCAATCCTACTTCCGACACCACCCAATCGATCCTACACCCAACACAACCCAACCGATTCTACACCCAACACATCCCATCCAATCCAATCCAATCCTACACTCAACTGATCCCAATCCTACATCCAACACAACCCAACCGATCCCAATCCTCAACCGAGCACAACCCAACCAATCCCAATCCTGAACCCAACACAACCCAACCAATTCCAATCTTACACCCAACACAACCCAACCAATCCTACATCCAACACAACCCAACTGATCCCGATCCTACATCCAACACATACCAAATGAGACTGATCCTACACTCAACAAAAGGATTAACCCGAATCATGATCAATTTATCAATGTTTAGGGTTGACATATTATTCGAAATAATCTTTCACAGAAAATTTGTGAATTTATGTATCGCTCTATAACCAATGATATTAATAGATAGATAGATAGATAGATAGATAGATAGATAGATAGATAGATAGATAGATAGATAGATAGATAGATAGATAGATAGATAGATAGATAGATAGATAGATAGATAGATAGATTAAACAAACATATTTATGTTATGTGTGTTTATATAATAAAAAATAAATAATAATATTATATATACGATTTATAACTTTATACACACACACACACACACAGGTATATATTCTTGTATCTTTGTATGTAATTATTGCTATCTGAAAAGTCCCCAGATCAGTCAGAAGGGTATTTTTTAGGTTTATTATATTATTATTAATATTGCACAATATTTTGGGATGTTGGTAACAATGTACTTTTGTTTCCCTTCTAAAATGTATTATTATTATTACATTTCCTCTAAAATAAAGAACACTAAACACGGAAATACAATTATTATTATAATACAGGATTTATACAGTGCCTGACAATTTACACAGCACTTTACAATATAAAAAGGGAGGCAGTACAGTTAAAATAAAATACAAGAGGATTACAATAAACCATTTTCCTGTCTCCTATGTCTCTCTATTGTTCGGCCCGGGTCCTCAGATTTTATGAACTGTCCTCATGTCCATAAATTCTGGGACAGGATCCCGCATGGAGCCCCAAGCCAGGAGGACTCATCTACTCACCGCTCGCCCGGAGAGTGGCCTCCTTCCACGCCAGGTGTTCCCGATTTTGCAGCTGATCCCGGAGAGGAGGTTGCGTCCTTCTCTCCCTCCAGCGCCCGAGGGAACAGACACTCAGCTACTATTTAAAATCTCGTTCAGATTTCGGAGTCGCTCAGTGACGTCCCTGACAATCCTTCCGGAGTCTGGTTAACCCCTTCTGTGCCGCAGACCAGCATGGAAGGGAGAGGGAGACGGAACGCTGGCGATGGAGCTGGGAGGGGGCTGCGGCGAGCGCAGAGTTATTAGCGGTTTGGCGCACGTGTGTTTTGGCGAACGTTGAAGCCACAAGTAACAGGGAGTGATCGACGCATTGGCCTCAGAGCCCCAGCGGAGCCATTTTCTGGAAGGGGCTGCGATCCTGGCGGCGTCTGCGCTCGCAGCTGCACAATGACATTATCCGAGCAAGAGAGAAAAAAACGCTTCATTCCAGAGCTCAGCTCATCCCCCCCCCAAAAAAACAACAACTCATCAAAACCATCTGACATGGGGTACCCCTGGGGGGGGGGGGGGGGGGGGGAGTGGAGGGTCACCATATCCAGCCATGATTGGATCTGACAAAGATCTTATGTTTATGGGCATTGCACGACTGATCTTGGGGGGTGTTGGGGGGGGTTAGTAATCCAAAATTCGAAGGGTCGGGGTCCAGAGTTACGATGATTTTATGGTTAAGTTGAGGTTTAGGATTTCAGTTAAAGTCTATCGAACTTGTTTGGGGCCCCATTCACACCTCAGCTCCAAAACGCTGGAGGAGGAAAAAAAAAAATCAATGGTTCTCTATGGAGACGGTTCACATCTCCTCTCCATGTCGCCAGAAGCCAAACGCCTGAAGCTCAAAAAAGTTCCGGAGCTTTTTTTACAGCTGGAATCGGACAGGATTTGAGCATTTTTGGCGTGTTTTATTCCCATAGAAATTAATAAAAACGTGCCATTCACGTGTTTTTTTTGCACGATTTTCTTCTCAAATGAAAAAAAGTAATAAATAAAAAATAGTACTAATATATGAATAAAGAAATGTGAAAAAAATACACAAATAACTAAAAATCATCATACAGTACATAAATAAAATAAATATGTACAGAAATAATTAACCCCTAACCTTGGCAATAATACGACTACTAAATGCCCAAACCCGAAAAAAATAATATATTTTATATATTATATATATATATATATATATATATATATATATATATATATATATATATATATATACATATATATATATACATATACACATATACACGCACATTTATATACTGTATTTATTGGCGTATAACACTCACCTTTTCACCATGAAAATTGGGTGCAAATAGCGCGTGCGTGTTATACGCCAATACTTCAATTTTAGCTGCCTCGGAGGGGACAGGGAGGGGGGCGGGACGAGTGGCGTCGGATTACATACAGTAAGAATCTCCTGTTTACTTGGCGGCCTCTGTAATAGGAACTCCTGTCTCCTGGGCCGCCATTGGACCACTGTTCTGTCTATCATAGGAGATTCTCACTGTATGTAATCTGTCGGCGCTGGTCCCACTCCCCTCCCTGTCCCCTCTGGGCTGCAGATGGGCATCGATCAGGCTGCACTGGTGGCAATGGTGAGGCTGCTGCATTGATGGCAATGGTGAGGCTGCATTGATGTGGACTGATGAGGCTGCAGATGGGCATTAATCAGGCTGCATTGATGGCAATGACCCTTATTTTACTTCAAAGTTCCTTATTTAAAATTTAAGTTTTTTTCCTGAAACTTCCCTCTTAAAATGAATGTGCGCGTTATACACCGATAAATACGGTATATCTATCTCTCTCTCTCTATATATATATATCCCGATCCTGAACCCAACAACAACCCAACCAATCCCGATCCTACACCCAACACAACCCAACCAATCCTACATGCAACAACACAACCCAACTGATCCCGATCCTACATCCAACACATCCCAAATGATACTGATCCTACACTCAACAAAAGGATTAACCCGAATCATGATCAATTTATCAATGTTTAGGGTTGACATATTATAGGAAATAATCTTTCACAGAAAAATTGTGAATTTATGTATCGCTCTATAACCAATTATATAATATAAATATATATATATATATATATATATATATATATATATATATATATATATATATATATATATATATATATACTTAGTATTCATTTACTTATGATTTTATGTATTTGTATTTACTTTCACATTTATTAATTAAGTAATAGTAGTAGTAACACCCTAACAAAAAATTTAAAATAAATAACCCTAACCCCTTACTCTAACGAAAAAATAAATAAAATAAACATAATAATAAATAATAATTTAAAAAAAAAAAAAAAAAGACATAAAAGCTAATGGAAAAGCTAAGAAAGCTGAAATGCCTAGTAACAAATGATGTAACAGTTAATAGTTTTCTCTATTGGCTAATAAAAAAACACCAAAGCCCAAAATGCACAAGTTGCGCTTAAAAACATGTCAAAATCATGAAAAAAACGGCAGAAAAACGTTTGAAGACGCTACGCTCTGGTGTGAATGCAGCCTTAGTGTTTTGCTATATCATTTGAACAAAACACCTGTTGATCCTGCCAGAAATGTGGTGATCTGATGGCTTCCTGTGCTCTCTGCCTGAGCTGACTGTTACCAATTCCAGTGTTCTGGAGCACCGCCCATTGGTCCCACCCAGACGTCCATAATAATATTTTTAGGGCTCATTTACTCTTTTGGTATGGGGGGGGTGGCGATAAAAATGTAGACAGTGGCTTAACCACCTCCTGACTGCCCACATTCACCTTTATTGCCACTTCCCATCAGAACGTGATGCGGGAAACTGGCGTTCGAGGCGCATTGCACCGCACTCAAAACGCACTCTACATGCGATCTGCAGCGGGTGTCAGTGTTAACGACGTGCACCGGATCTCATGGTACAGTAGCAGTCGGTGCAGTCCAACGCAATCAATCAATGGGCTGAAATCGTACTGCACCCAGATTGCATGCAAATCGCACAGGAATGCATAGCGCATCCTATGCGATTCATGGTGCGAACCGGCCCTCATGTCAGCAAGACGGGGTGGTACGCCTCAGCTGTGAAGCTTTTGTGGGCGGACAAAAATTTTGGAAAATAAACCTGAAAAAGGAAAAAGAAAGCAGCCGCCACGTCTTAATTAGTAATTACTAGTAAATTAGAGCATATTACATTTTCATTCTCAGGATTAGATATATTTTAAAATGGCGTCTACCTACCAAAAAACAATCGCTGAATTAAGGGCAGCACACGACTTGCCCCAAGCAACTTCAGAAACGTGCAGAACCCTTAGAATCGATATTTCCCAGGAGGTAAAAATTATTAATTTTGACCTTCATAGGCAGTTTACGGGGCCCTCCAGAAAACAGCAACAGGGCCCCATCACCAACAAGCCACGCCCAACAAGCCCCGCCCCCGTCCGATAACCTCTGCCGTCACAAGCGCTGAACTTTGCACGCTTTTCTGTTTGGCAGACGCAGCGTTTCCTGGGATCAGTCATCCCGCTGACAGGACGAGAATCGCACGGCTCCCCCGTAATCGCATAAAATATATATAAGCCAAATCTTTTCTGACAACGTTCCGGAGATAAAAGGAGTCAAACGGAAACAAGATGTCCCAGATTTGAAGAAATCCATCAAAGATATTCAGGAAGAATAATATTCTGCGTTACAAAGTATCCGCGTCGGATCGCTGGTGCGATGAAGAGGAGAAAACGCATCCGAGGTGAAAGAAGAACGATGGCGGTCTGAAAGGAAAAAGATCTCTGACAATAAATAAAATTGCATCAACTTGTCCGAATGTTTCATAAATCTCTAATTAGAGAAAATATATAAAGTTTCAAATTATAACAAAACAAGGCAAGTTGCCGCTCATGCCAAAAACGCACAGAGTTGCCGCTCATCACAAAACGCACAGAGTTGCCGCACATCACAAAACGCACAGAGTTGCCGCACATCACAAAACGCACAGAGTTGCCGCTCATGCCAAAAACGCACAGAGTTGCCGCTCATGCCAAAAACGCACAGAGTTGCCGCTCATGCCAAAAACGCACAGAGTTGCCGCTCATGCCAAAAACGCACAGAGTTGCCGCTCATGCCAAAAACGCACAGAGTTGCCGCTCATGCCAAAAACGCACAGAGTTGCCGCTCATCACATCTTCCCCATTGTTGTTATCATGTAAAGTGACATTTGTAACAACATGATATTATGTAACATTTTGTGATATGAAGTAACAATGATATGAGATGAGAGCTCAGCGATGGAGGTTGTCGCATTTTGTGCGGCTCACATCTGCGCCGGCACCGCAATCCATTTATTTGAATGGTCTGCAGCATCTGCGGGAAAATGCAGGAGAAAAGTTTGGATTGGATCAGATGATTCGGGTTCTGAAGGTCACATTAACACTTGTGAATGGTCCCAACACCGATTACATGCGGGAACCCCAGCGGGGTCTGACGCAGGGGGCGGCCCCTATTGTAAGTAACGGGTGGTTGCTGGCTCCTGCAGCTAATCGCAGCTGCTCATTCAGCGATTGCATGCAGACGATCAGCCCTGGACACCGACTCCGCAGTCGCAGTGGTCTCTTCTGTTATAAATGCTTCTCCCTGTCTGTCAGCAATAATGTGTATACTGAGCCACGCATGCGCAGCTCAAAGTATATTTTGGATTGGCTGGGTATGACACATACATACTTATATTGGTTTAAGCTGGACCAATGAGACATTGCAAAATATGCCATAGCTGTTATTCAGCTTGGTTCCTTGGTTTAATGCAAATCACTATAACATGTACACTAGGGACCGATTTATAAAAAACATGAGTAAAGCCCAAATCCTTCCAATTTTTTTTTTTAATTTTTAGTTGATATGACACCCCCAGTCCCAGCTAGTAAAAAAAAAAAAAAAAAAAAAATTAAATCATTGGCTGTTATACTCATGTTCCCTGCAATGCTTCTTTTTGGCCACAAGATGTCCTCAGTTTTCCTGGATGAATGACACCCAAAGGCTAAAGACAACACAGTAAATGCAGGGCGTCATGGGCCCGCCCCCTGAGAGGGCGTCACCAGGAAACCCTTCATTCATTGTGTATTAATGCTGAGTGTGGCATTGAGGTCCTCAGGCCAGTATTACTCTTGGCATTATGGAGGACCACCTAGGACAGTGATGGCGAACCTTGGCACCCCAGATGTTTTGAAAGCACATTTCCCATGATGCTCATGCACTTTGCAGTGTAATTGAGCATAATGGGAAATGTAGTTCCAAAACATCTGGGGTGCCAAGGTTCACCATCACTGACCTAGGAGAAAACTTACAAGGAAGACGACCGTGTGAAGACTGTAAAAAAAGTGCATACATAAAAAAGTAGAAAAAAAAAAAGGGGGGGGGAGTTTGGCATCAGTTGGCAGGGAATTAGGGCCAGAGCTGGGCTTTAAATGCTGATCATGCACTGGAGAAGCATGTAGCCAGTGAAGTCAAGACCTATTCTGGGTCAGTAATAGGGCAGTTGGATAATTACAAGAGCCAAACAATTGTCATTTTCAAAATTAGAGGTCAACAATGGCTGCCTCCATATTCAATGGCCAATCTATGCGGCTGACCTCTGCACTAAAAGGACAGGCGACAATGAAGGCGAGGAACGCGCAGTCCTACACATTCTCCTTATATCGTCCGTGAAGGCCGAGGATCCCCAGAGCAGCAATACCAAAACCTAACAGGGAATTTCATACATCTCGGACTCGCGCGGTTTCACACAATTAATAAATCGGAGCCGCCAGCGAGAGAAAATTCCAATTTAATAGAAGTCCCCGGCAAGCCAAGGAGAGAGGATGTGGCTGCTGGGAGCTCCATGCAAATGTCTCCAATTCCGCAAACCAGCATGCGATTAAACCCTCTGGTCAGCTCATTCAACGTCCATCACCAACGACTCACCTACAAAACGAGCGAATGGAAACCAAAGAGAACACAGAAAAAGGGAAAATACTTACCAAGAAAATCCGGAGTTCAAAAACAGCAACAGGGCTGCGGGATAGAGACGGGAGAAAGATTGGGCTGCGGGATAGAAACGGGAGAAAGATCGGGCTGCGGGATAGAGACGGGAGAAAGATCGGGCTGCGGGATAGAGATGGGAGAAGGATCGGGCTGCTGGATAGAGACGGGAGAAAGATCGGGCTGCGGGATAGAGACGGGAGAAAGATCGGGCTGCGGGATAGAGACGGGAGAAAGATCGGGCTGCGGGATAGAGACGGGAGAAAGATCGGGCTGCGGGATAGAGACGGGAGAAAGATCGGGCTGCGGGATAGAGACGGGAGAAAGATCGGGCTGCTGGATAGAGACGGGAGAAAGATCGGGCTGCGGGATAGAGATGGGAGAAGGATCTGGCTGCGGGATAGAGATGGAAGAAGGATCAGGCTGCTGGATAGAGACGGGAGAAGGATTGGGCTGCAGGATAGAGATGGGAGAAGGATCGGGCTGCGGGATAGAGACGGGAGAAGGATCGGGCTGCGGGATAGAGACGGGAGAAAGACCGGGCTGCGGGATAGAGACGGGAGAAAGACCGGGCTGAGGGATAGAGACGGGAGAAAGACCGGGCTGCGGGATAGAGACGGGAGAAAGACCTGGCTGCGGGATAGAGACGGGAGAAGGATCTGGCTGCGGGATAGAGACGGGAGAAGGATCGGGCTGCGGGATAGAGACGGGAGAAAGATCGGGCTGCGGGATAGAGATGGGAGAAGGATCGGGCTGCGGGATAGAGACGGGAGAAAGACCGGGCTGAGGGATAGAGACGGGAGAAAGACCGGGCTGCGGGATAGAGACGGGAGAAAGACCTGGCTGCGGGATAGAGACGGGAGAAGGATCTGGCTGCGGGATAGAGACGGGAGAAGGATCGGGCGTGGGATGGGGACAGGAGAAGGATCAGGATGGGGACAGAAGGATTGGGAGTGGGATTAGGAGAAGGATTGGGAGTGGAATCAGGAGAAGGATTGGGAGTGGGATTAGGAGAAGGATTGGGAGTGGGATTAGGAGAAGGCTCAGGATGGGGACAGGAGAAGAATCGGGATGGGGACAGGAGAAGGATTGGGAGTGGAATCAGGAGAAGGAGCGGGATGGGGACAGGAGAAGGATCGGGATGGGGACAGGAGAAGGATCGAGATGGGGACAGGAGAAGGATCGGGATGGGGACAGGAGAAGGATCGGGATGGGGACAGGAGAAGGATCGGGATGGGGACAGGAGAAGGATCGGGATGGGGACAGGAGAAGGATCGGGATGGGGACAGGGGAAGGATCGGGATGGGGACAGGAGAAGGATCGGGATGGGGACAGGAGAAGGATCGGGATGGGGACAGGAGAAGGATCGGGATGGGGACAGGAGAAGGATCGGGATGGGGACAGGAGAAGGATCGGGATGGGGACAGGAGAAGGATCGGGATGGGGACAGGAGAAGGATCGGGATGGGGACAGGAGAAGGATCGGGAGTGGGATCAGGAGACGGATGGGGACACTGAGCGCAGAGTGAAGTCTGTTTACTAACATTAACGTTTGTTTAGAACGTCTGCAGGAAGTGCGATCTATTTATATCCATTTACAGAACGCAAACTGTTACTTTGTTTTTTCCTGAGAAGCATCAAATCTGACAGTTCTGGCTTTTTATAAAAACGGCTCCAGGCGATTTTTCCGCTCGCGTCTCCAGATTTCATCCGCGGTGAATATCATCCGGCCGATAAATGTACCAGATAACAATTTATAGACTTTGGGTTTTATTCAAGACAAAAAAAAGGCCCTGTTCACACCAAGTGCGACCTGTCATGTGACTATGGACACAAAGTTGCATGACAAGTCGCAGCCCATTGATTTCAATTGAACCCCATTCCAAGCTATGCAACGTAAAAGTTGCAGCCACTTGATAAAGGTTCCTGCCAGGGCAGCTGATAAGGCAGTACAGCCCCAGATCTCTCCATAAAGAGGACCTGTCATGGCTCATCTTATTACATATTCAGGGGAGAGGCCAGGGGTGGGGTCAAGGGTTAAACAATTTCTAACAGCGGCCCTGGTTCCTGTACTATTTTGATGAGACATCCTTGCAACTTGAGTGACAAGAGAGTCAAAGTCAGACTCAAAATTTGCGTGACTTTAAAGTCACATTAGTAGGAATGGAGCCCAAGTTCACATATGGGCAATTTGGAATCATGATGGGGCACTATTCCCCCGACTCATACCAATGATGGGGCACTATTCCTCCCACTCATACCAATGGTGGGGCACTATTCCTCCCACTCATACCAATGGTGGGGCACTATTCCTCCCACTCATACCAATGATGGGGCACTATTCCTCCCACTGACACCAATGATGGGGCACTATTCCCCCCACTCATACCAATGATGGGGCACTATTCCTCCCACTGATACCAATGATGGGGCACTATTCCTCCCACTCATACTAATGATGGGGCACTATTCCTCCCACTCATACAAATGATGGGGCACTATTCCTCCCACTCATACCAATGATGGGGCACTATTCCTCCCACTCATACCAATGATGGGACACTATTCCTCCCACTCATACCAATGATGGGGCACTATTCCTCCCACTCATACCAATGATGGGGCACTATTCCTCCCAGTGATACCAAATGCTTCCTCCTTCTACAAAAGTTACAATGTACAGTCTGATCACTGGGGGAGGGGAGACTGAGGAAATGCTCTCCCCCCTCCTCATATTCCAATCACACAGAGACATGAGACGGTGACACGGAGTGGTCTGGTGACGGGGAGGACATTTTCTTCTATATAAAGAACACCCGAGGAGGCCGGGAAAAGACGGCTAAATCAGGATGAGGATGACGGCGCGCTGACAGCGGTGACTCATCCCGCCCCAGCAGTGTGCGGAGACACTCACACTTCCCATCTATACTGTCTGTATATACTGAGCTATGGGGGGGCTTCCCCTCTACACAGGATACAGAGAACTCATACATTGTATACAGATATCTACTATATACTGTATATATCCTGTACAGGGGATACCGAGATTCCGTACACCATACGAAGAGATCCACTATATACTGCACAGATATACGTTCTGTCTATTATTAGAAAAATACATTGATGCCTAAGAGGGGGAGAGTGAAATGCAACATACTTCACACAGTGTGCAGCCATACCGAGTATATAATGTACAACACAACATAGAGAGGAGAGGAATCCTGAATACGTAACATACACAGAGCAATGGTCCAGAGCGTACAATCTACAGCCCAGAGGCCCTTCACTTGTTATTCATCTGGCCATTGGGGCACTATTCCTCCCACTGACACCAATGATGGGGCACTATTCCTCCCAGTGACACCAATGATGGGGCACTATTCCTCCCACTGACACCAATGATGGGACACTATTCCTCCTACTGATACCAGTGATGGGGCACTATTCCTCCCACTGATACCAATGATGGGACACTATTCCTCCCACTGACACCAATGATGGGGTGGTATTCCTCCCACTGACACCAATGATGGGGTGCTATTCCTCCCACTGACACCAATGGTGGGACACTATTCCTCCCAGTGACCCCAATGACGGGACACTATTCCTCCCAGTGACCCCAATGATGGAGCACTATTCCTCCCACTGATACCAATGGTGGGGCACTATTCCTCCCACTGACACCAATGATGGGGCACTATTCCTCCCACTGATACCAATGGTGGGACACTATTCCTCCCACTGACACCAATGATGAGGCACTATTCCTCCCACTGACACCAATGATGGGGCACTATTCCTCCCAGTGACACCAATGATGGGGCACTATTCCTCCCACTGACACCAATGATGGGGCACTATTCCTCCCAGTGACACCAATGATGGGGCACTATTCCTCCCACTGACACCAATGATGGGGCGCTATTCCTCCCACTGACACCAATAATAGGGCACTATTCCTCCCACTGACACCAATGATGGGGCACTATTCCTCCCACTGACACCAATGATGGGGCGCTATTCCTCCCACTGACACCAATGATGGGGCACTATTCCTCCCACTGATACCAGTGATGGGGCACTATTCCTCCCACTGATACCAATGATGGGACACTATTCCTCCCACTGACACCAATGATGGGGTGGTATTCCTCCCACTGACACCAATGATCGGGTGCTATTCCTCCCACTGACACCAATGGTGGGACACTATTCCTCCCAGTGACCCCAATGATGGAGCACTATTCCTCCCACTGATACCAATGGTGGGGCACTATTCCTCCCACTGACACCAATGATGGGGCACTATTCCTCCCACTGATACCAATGGTGGGACACTATTCCTCCCACTGACACCAATGATGAGGCACTATTCCTCCCACTGACACCAATGATGGGGCACTATTCCTCCCACTGACACCAATGATGGGGCACTATTCCTCCCACTGACACCAATGATGGGGCACTATTCCTCCCACTAACACCAATGATTGGGCACTATTCCTCCTACCGACACCAATGATGGGGCTCTAGTCCTCCCACTGACACCAATGGTGGGGCACTATTCCTCCCACTGACACCAATGATGGGGCACTATTCCTCCCACTGACACCAATGATGGGGCACTATTCCTCCCACTGACACCAATGATGGGGCACTATTCCTCCCACTGACACCAACGTTCGGGCATTATTCCTCCTCCTACTGCCCAGCATGTCTTGGAAAGTGTTTATTCCCACTGGCCATAGTCTGACCCCCCCCAAAGTGTAAACCACAGTAAACTGGCCTTTGTAAAATTTGGAAACCCCTGGTCTAGAATATACAGACACTACTAATACTAACACTAATAAAAACACGTACACGCCATGACATACTACACAATACATTGTACTATACACACACCATGACATACTACACAATACATTGCTCATGTAATACACACACCTTCAGGGCAGAGACAAGGGGCAGGTGGGGCAGCTATAGGCAACTTCATTTAATAAAATTTTATTTGAAAATGCTTTAAATATTTTTGTGTCTTGAAAAAAAAACACTCATGCGTAATAAACCGGGAAGGCGTTGGGGGAGGGCTGCAGTTTGGCATCTTTGCCCTGGGCACTGGGTGACCTCGTCTCCGCACTGGTTTCACCACATTTCTATGAAAGTAAAAAATAATCTGTCAAGTTATTCTATAGATATCATTGCAACAATGTATTAAAAAAGACTTCATTCTGTACGTTTGCCAAAAAAAAAAAAAAAAATGAATTTGCTGAATAGATAGCACCCTAAACCGGCCATCGTTGGTTGTGTGCCGCAGAAAGAATTTCTGACGGTTCGCCGAATCCTAACACCGAATTCTCTCATTTACACCCCTCCCCCCCCCACCCCCCCATCACACCTTCACATCACAACTTCGCATATTACATTTATTAAACAACCGGATGAAAATTAGGAAGTAGATGGAATGGCGGCAATGTTGTTGACGGCTAATTTTTATGTCGGTTCCATAACGCCGGTTTCATTCTGAGATTGTTTTTGTGCGCACAGCTTGCAATCAGCTGCAGACAGCGCAGTCTATTCACAGCGCACAAATCAGACCCGGATGATGGAGGTTTTCATGGGAAGTATTAGAAACACAATACCTCACACAGTGGCTGAGATCCCGGATTAGCCTCCCCGTGACAGAGATTACAGGAAAATCCCACCGACGAGAGCCGATACAATACAAAGCTGGGTCAGGAACAACCCCCCCCATCCTCTCCCATAGATAACACCATCACTTATCAACTCAGAGCTGATATTATATCTATTGGGGAAGATCTCTACACTGGAATATTCTATTTACATTCCCACAGTACCCATTATGAGGGGTTCTCACCATCCCTGTGCTGAGTTCCTGGGTCTGTACACCCGCTGTGCCCATTATAAGGAGTTCCCACCATCCCTATACTGAGTTCCCGGGTCTGTACACCCGCTGTGCCCATTATAAGGAGTTCCCACCATCCCTATACTGAGTTCCCGGGTCTGTACACCCGCTGTGCCCATTATGAGGGGCTCCTACCATCCCTGTGCTGAGTTCCCGGGTCTGTACACCCGCTGTGCCCATTATGAGGGGCTCCTACCATCCCTGTGCTGAGTTCCCGGGTCTGTACACCCGCTGTGCCCATTATGAGGGGTTCCCACCATCCCTGTGCTGAGTTCTCGGGTCTGTACACCCGCTGTGCCCATTATGAGGGGTTCTCACCATCCCTGTGCTGAGTTCCTGGGTCTGTACACCCGCTGTGCCCATTATGAGGAGTTCCCACCATCCCTGTGCTGAGTTCCCGGGTCTGTACACCCGCTGTGCCCATTATGAGGGGTTCCCACCATCCCTGTGCTGAGTTCCAGGGTCTGTACACCCGCTGTGCCCATTATGAGAGGGTTCCCATCATCCCTGTGCTGAGTTCCCGGGTCTGTACACCCGCTGTGCCCATTATGAGGGGTTCCCACCATCCCTGTGCTGAGTTCCCGGGTCTGTACACCCGCTGTGCCCATTATGAGGGGTTCCCACCATCCCTGTGCTGAGTTCCTGGGTCTGTACACCCGCTGTGCCCATTATGAGGAGTTCCCACCATCCCTGTGCTGAGTTCCCGGGTCTGTACACCCGCTGTGCCCATTATGAGGGGTTCCCACCATCCCTGTGCTGAGTTCCCGGGTCTGTACACCCGCTGTGCCCATTATGAGGGGTTCCCACCATCCCTGTGCTGAGTTCCAGGGTCTGTACACCCGCTGTGCCCATTATGAGAGGGTTCCCATCATCCCTGTGCTGAGTTCCCGGGTCTGTACACCCGCTGTGCCCATTATGAGGGGTTCCCACCATCCCTGTGCTGAGTTCCCGGGTCTGTACACCCGCTGTGCCCATTATGAGGGGTTCCCACCATCCCTGTGCTGAGTTCCCGGGTCTGTACACCCGCTGTGCCCATTATGAGGGGTTCCCACCATCCCTGTGCTGAGTTCCCGGGTCTGTACACCCGCTGTGCCCATTATGAGGGGTTCCCACCATCCCTGTGCTGAGTTCCTGGGTCTGTACACCCGCTGTGCCCATTATGAGGGGCTCCCACCATCCCTGTGCTGAGTTCCCGGGTCTGTACACCCGCTGTGCCCATTATGAGGGGTTCCCACCATCCCTGTGCTGAGTTCCCGGGTCTGTACACCCGCTGTGCCCATTATGAGGGGTTCCCGCCATCCCTGTGCTGAGTTCCTGGGTGTGTACACCTGCTGTGCCCATTATGAGGAGTTCCCACCATCCCTGTGCTGAGTTCCCGGGTCTGTACACCCGCTGTGCCCATTATGAGGGGTTCCCACCATCCCTGTGCTGAGTTCCTGGGTCTGTACACCCGCTGTGCCCATTATGAGGGGTTCCCACCATCCCTGTGCTGAGTTCCTGGGTCTGTACACCCGCTGTGCCCATTATGAGGGGTTCCCATCATCCCTGTGCTGAGTTCTCGGGTCTGTACACCCGCTGTGCCCATTATGAGGTGTTCCCACCATCCCTGTGCTGAGTTCCCGGGTCTGTACACCCGCTGTGCCCATTATGAGGGGTTCCCACCATCCCTGTGCTGAGTTCCCGGGTCTGTACACCCGCTGTGCCCATTATGAGGGGTTCCCACCATCCCTGTGCTGAGTTCCCGGGTCTGTACACTGGCTGCACTCTCCCGCACACCTGTTCAGGGACAGATCCAATCCGGAGATGATGATCTGTGCAATCCTCATCAGTGTGTCAATGTATGAAACACATCAAAACCTTGTGAAAGCAAAATGCAAAACCAGTGCAGAGACACAATACATTCTTATAAAAGCACAAGCGTGTACATATACCGAGACTCAAGAAAAGAGCAACCTGACACGCAGCAGTTCACAAAACAATATACTTCTGCCGAGTCTCTGAAGGCCCCATAGACTGCTCAAATTTCATCCGATTTCTGCTGAATTGGCCAAAATTTGAGCCAAGGGTGGACCTGTGAGCTCCAAATTATCAGCCAAACAGCGACTGCGTGCCGCCAGATGTATCATCCAATCAGGTGCAGTTACTCTTCTAGAGCACCAGCAGCCATGGGGGCCAAAGCTGTCCGAATGCAATGAAGTGACCCCCCCCCCCCCCATTTGTGCTGTTAGTGTGGAGGGGGGAATATATTATTTTGTCCCTTTCCTGCTGACTGAATGACTGAAATTTGCTGAATATTTCTCACTGAGATAAATCAGCGAAGAGAAACGGAGAGCCTGAGATGGAGAAACATCTGCTCTGGGCTCTTCCTTGTGCTGCTTACATCAGATGCCTTGGGGGTCACATGATCTCTATTTAAGGGGCACCTGAGCCAAAAGTAACATTTCCACCTATTCTTAGCTACAGTAAGTAGTGAAGTCCTTACTGACCTCTGTAGCTGCGGACACTGTGAAGTCATTCATCCTCAAGGATGACAACCAAGAAAATAAAGTCAAGTGTCAGTGGGTTTAGCTTCCGGCACCCGCCGTGTGTTTACATCCAAGGGCAGAGCCCACCGTGTGTTTACATCCAAGGGCAGCGCCCGCTGTGTGTTTACATCCAAGGGCAGCGCCCGCCATGTGTTTACATCCAAAGGCAGCGCCCGCCGTGTGTTTACATCCAAGGGCAGCGCCCGCCGTGTGTTTACATCCAAGGGCAGCGCCCGCCGTGTGTTTACATCCAAGGGCAGTGCCTGCCGTGTGTTTACATTCCAGGGCTTTTTATTCTCCATAGAAAGTAATAGGGAAGGGCGTGGTGTGAACAATTCCTCCACAATGCCTACAGCTACAGGGGTCAGCCCAAGTTTGTTTTACTTTTACTGCTTGCTCAGTCTATGTAAAGAATTTCGCATGCTTAGGGAGGACTCGGGTTCACTTTTAAAAAAATGTAAGGTCTGCATATCTTGGAGCCCCATCACCCCCTCATTAAATACACCCTTTAAATGCCAAGTCATTGATAAAAAGGTGGAGCTTCCCTGATGAATGATGCTGTTGAAGCATATTGTATGTTGTGACAATGTGTCAATTTATTTATGCAGAATTTTAACGGACAGGTCCACTCAGGGCCGCTGTTAGAAATCCTGTCCCCCCCCCCCCCCCAACAATGCCTACATCCCACCCACAAGGGTGCAGCAGAAAAGCAGCGATGACTTAGGAAGAAATGTACAATAAGGCTGCCCTGCCCCCCCCCCACCTGTTTTGCTGATGAGGCCTGGCCCCCCCCCTTCTTTGCTGATGAGGCCTAGGGCCCCCCCTGTTTTGCTGATGAGGCCTGTGGGCCCCCTGTTTTGCTGATGGGGCTTGTCCCCCCATTTTGCTAATGGGGCCTGGCCCCCCCCCCCTGTTTTGCTGATGGGGCCTGGGCCCCCTGTTTTGCTAATGGGGCCTGGGCCCCCCCCCCGTTTTGCTGATGGGGCCTGGGCCCCCCCATATTACTGATGAGGCTTGGCCCCCTTCTGTATTGCTGATGGGGCCTGCCCCTCCCCCCCATTATTTAGCTGATGGGGCCTTGGCCCAGTACAATAGGACTGGTTGTACTGCCTTATCAGCAGCCCTGGGTCCACTGAGATGCTACAAGCCTGCAGGCTACATCTTCGGCTTTCTTAGAACTAAAAGTGCCAGCATGCCCTGCAAGCCTCTGCACAGCTAGTTTATCAAGTTCCAGGACTTGCTGATACTTGTAGTCCCTCTATTATATTTGCTATACAGTAATATTTTGCACACACACAACATCCTACATGCATTCAGGTCCAATAGAAATCAATGTCCTGCGGGCACAGAGGAGAGTCGCCGTCCGCTGGCTGGTGCTGCCCCCTTATGTTTTCTCCCGTTAACAACAAGGCTGACAATAAATGCATCCACACAAAGGCAATTACCAACCCCGAGAACACCAGAGCACGATTTCCCCCCGGACACGCTGAGCATTTGCAGCGACAGAATCCCTTTTTCTCAGTCGCGCCGTGACACACTGGCCATCCTGCAGGCGCAGCGGACACCCCAGCTAGGCTGCAATGCCCTGAAACGTTCAATCCTTGCGTTCTGCATGCCGGATGTCCCGAAAAAAGAAGCCATTTCAGACACACGTGCGATGCAGAGCTGAGTGACAACCTACTCCCAGGTGGGCACAGCCGGTCCTTTGTTCTGTTGGCGGATTTTACGGATGAAGCGAAGGGACCACCTTGATGCTGGAGGAAGAATAGTCATGCAGTACCCCCCCCCCCCCAACCCCCCTTATCTTTGGAGTGTGACAGAGGTCCTCCTAGGTCACCGCTGTCAACTGCCAAGCACACACAAAGGACTGACCTACCTGGGGTCAGGGGTCAGGGTCAGCCACTCTACCCTCTGCCCCTCCCCCCCCCCTCCGCCCCCACCGCAGACCTTTAAATCCCAGCCTACAGCAATACACGAGCCCCCCCCCCATGTACACTTCATTATTTCTGCAACAAAAGCTGAAAACTCAGATTGCTTTTTTCTGCAGGTGAGAATCTTAAAAAACAGGAACCGCCGGGGGGACTACTAGTCCCAGCATGCACCGGACATCGGGCATGCTGCGACTTGTAGTTCCTCCACGGCCCAGAGGCTGCAAATTCCTGCATTGTCTTTTATCAGCGGCGAGAACATTGCAAAACACGATCTGATTGGAGCCTGGCTCCAGGATTTTTTTTCTTGCAGAAAATCTGATATAAACCACATGCAGCGTTTTTATATCCGAGAGACGCCCCGGACAGCGCGTGCCCCCCGGGGGGGGGGGGGTCATCTGTATGGGGTGAAAATTAAATTGGTACACCAGAGTTTTCTACCTTTGTTCAGCACTGCAGAAAGACTTGACATCCTCCATCCATCAATAACGATACAATGTAACAATTCATCCTCCATCCATCAATAACGATACAATGTAACAATTCATTATCAATAACGATACAATGTAACAATTCATCCTCCATCAATAACGATACAATGTAACAATTCATTATCAATAACGATACAATGTAACAATTCATCCTCCATCAATAACGATACAATGTAACAATTCATCCTCCATCCATCAACAATAACGATACAATGTAACAATTCATCCTCCATCCATCAACAATAACGATACAATGTAACAATTCATTATCAATAAGGATACAATGTAACAATTCATCCTCCATCAATAACAATACAATGTAACAATTCTACATCTCCAGTGTTATCTGCACATATATGGGGAGATCGGAGAGGAGAAATCCGCTCCAGCAACGGTCAGGATTGGCTGCTGCGTGTGTTTAGGTCGCAACTTTCAACAGCAAACGATTTCACATCAATCATCCCGCCCCCTCCCCCCCCCCCCAGAACGTGAGAATATTTATTTCGTACGAAGAACAGCGGCGGAGGTCAAAGCGACCCAAAGCGATCCGAAGGATTTAACGCAATCCTATCCGATAAGAGGTGAGTTTTGATTGGTCGCTATGGGTTGCGCTACCTACAAAAACACAAGACGGTGACCTTTCGGGTTCATTCGCACCCGTGCGTCAGAAAATGCGATATGCGTTTTCTTGAAACTGCATGCTGCGCTTTCTATCATGCGTTTTAGCCGAGGTTCACACTGAATTCGCACGATTTCGAACCGGCAATGCAGTCCGACTTGGGGGGGGGCGATGTTTACAGACAGGAACTACTTTTAGGAATCTGTGCGACGCCGCAAAGACGCTGTCGCACCGATTCGGACGGTGCCACTTGCCGGCAATAGCCGCAGATTTGACATGTCAAATCGCAGGCCAAATCGGCCCAATGTGACTGTGGGCTTAGGGACAGTTCACACCATAGAATTGCAGTTCCAGATGCTTTTTCGCATGCGCCTTTTTGGCACGTTTTTGATGCGTCCCGATGCATTTTTCCCCCTTTTTCATCACCTTAAGGACCAGTTCACACCACAGAAACGCAGTCCGGATGCGTTCCAGATAATTTTCTGCATGCACATTTTTGATGTGTTTCAGTGCATTTTTGATGCATTTTTGGTGTGTTTTTGAAGCAGTCCAGTGCATTTTTTCCCTTTTTTTCTTAACCTTAAGGAGGTGTGTGTTCCAGTGCGTTTTTGGTGCATTTGGGTGCATTTTACAGCGTTCCAGTACAGTGCAGGAAAAATGCAGCATGTTCTACCTTTTTTTTTCTTGAACTGGAACTGCAAGCACTGGTGTGAACTATGTCATTGAGAACCATATAACCTACTTTCCATTATAAAAAAACAAAAAAACGCACTGGACTGTATGTGGTGTGTACTGGCACCATATAAGGACATGTGTGTTCCAGTGCGTTTTTGATGCGTTTTACTGGGTTCCAGTACAGTTCAGTGCAGAAAAAATGCAGCATGTTCTACTTTTTTTTTTTTCTGGAACTGGAACGCACTGGTGTGAACTATGCCATTGAAAATCATATAGCCTACTATCCATGCGTTTTTTATGCAGAAAAAAACGCACTGGACCGCACATGGTGTGAACTGTCATTGCGTTAAAATCAATGCAACACATGGGGGGGGGGGGTCACTAAAACTGGAGCAGGCAGAGTCTGGTGCAGATGTCCATGGCAACCAATCAGCTTCTAACTTCAGCTTGTTCAACTATAAGGCTCCAGTCCCACTTTGCGATTTGGAATCGTGGGCAGAATTGCATGGCAATCGCTGCACAATGCGGGACACAGGTTTGGGCACCATTATCCCTACATGGCACCCCAAAGGCAATGCGATTATGCCACCAATGTCTTGCGACAAACTGCGCCTTTAAAAAAAATAAAATAAATAAAAATGCTGGTCACCTGAAAAGGAGCAGGATCTTCTTTTTGGGCGAAAAACGCACATGGGCAGCCCATTCATGTGAATAGGCTGGCCCGATGCGACACGCAAAATCTCATGCAATTCGCCCAGCCTGGGTTCACATTAGTGCATTGCCGGACACCACATGTGATTCAGATAGAAATTGCACCACAGATCTAATCAAATCACATGCGATTCTTTGTAGTGCGATTTGAGCCTATTTATTTTGTGTGGGCTCAATTTGCACCACACAAAAAAGAGGTGCAGCCATCTTTTTTTTTTTGCTGCACCGGAGTCACACCCATGCTGCCTGATTCTTGCAATCGCGCTGCGTTTTGCGACCTGTTTTTAGGTGTCAATAATTTAACGTTGATGCCGGTGGCAGTTCGCATAACCGGAGAGCGATTTCAGTGCGGTGCGGGAAATGCTCAGGATTCGCTGCGTTTCCCACACCGCATATTTGTGAGCCGGGGGCTTAAACAAAATTACTTATGCGAATGCGAATGCGAATGCAGCCCTCATTCACACCGGGCCGAGCTGACATGTCAAATTGCATGCCAAATCAGAGCCTATTGCCGGCAATGGCAACTGTCCGAATCGGTGCGGCGCCAACTTTGTGGCGCCGCACCGATTCCAAAAAGTAGTCCCCGAACTACTTTTGGCGACTTCAGGTGGCGATTTTAATAGACATCTGTGCATGAACCCGCCACAGATGTCTCTCAAATCGCCCCCCTGAAGTCGGACTGAAATGTCGGTTTGAAATCGTGCGAGTTCAGCTGAACCCGAACGATTTCAAACCTGCATTCAGTGCCGGTTCACACCAGCGCGCTCAGCAATGCAGTGCAAATCACATGCGATGTCCGTGCAATGCAATTTAAGCCATACAGATAGTTTTATGGCTGATATCGCAACACATTCGGACCAAACTCACACAGGACCCTTTTTTTTGGTCTGCACCAGAATCGGATCGCGATTCATGTCCAAACTGTCAGTTCGCAGAGCGATATGCAAGCAGATTCTGTGTGCACCAGTTTTAGTAATATTAACCCCCCCCCCCCAAACACACACACCCAGTGCGTTTTTTATGTGTTTTGCATGCTTTTTCCTCCCTCAGTCACCTGGGGAAAAAAAAAAACCACATGTGACTCCAAACATGCACTAATAAAAACACATTGTGCGCTACCATTGCCTATAACGGAAGGTGTGTTTTTCACGAAACACGCTAAAAAATGCAGCAAGCAGGACATTTCAATCGCACTGTATAAAAAAACACAGCGCCCAGATGTGAACAGACACATAGCATTGAAAGGGAACTATTTTACATTGAAGGTGCGTTTTAGTGCGGTAAAAGTGCCTGCGTGTGAATGGGCCCCCTCATGAACGCTACCAAATCGACTCTACAGAGAACGTCATCGATTTTCAAAGTCCAAACGCAGAAAAAAAATTCCTTTTTGCTACACAAAATCATTGAAAGGCGGCAAAACTCAACGCAACTTCAGAATACATTTTAAAATGTGGATTTTTATGGCGCCATTTCTGTTGGGCAACGGAATGAGTTGAAATGGCTGTTCTTTCAGATCACTCTCAAAGCCCCCCCCCCCACCCCCGCCCCAATACTCCCTCGCTAAGTCACCCCCCCACCCCCCAGTACTCCCTCGCTAAGGCACCTCCCAGTACGCCCTCGCTAAGGCACCCCCCAGTACTCCCTCGCTAAAAGCACCCCCCGCCCCCCGTTACGCCCTCGCTAAGGCACCCCCCGGTACGCCCTCGCTAAGGCACCCCCCCGGTATGCCCTCGCTAAGGCACCCCCCCCCGGTACACCCTCGCTAAGGCAACCCCCCTGGTACGCCCTCGCTAAGGCATCCCCCACCACGCCCTCACTAAGGCAACCCCCCGGTACTCCCTCGCTAAGGCACTCCCGGTACTCCCTCGCTAAGGCACCCCCCGCCCCCCGGTACCCCCTCGCTAAGGCACCCCCCGCCCCCCGGTACCCCCTCGCTAAGGCACCCCCCTGTACTCTCTCGCTTAGGCACCCCCCCCCCCGCTACCCCAGTACTCCCTCGCTAAGGCACCCCCCCTGGTACTCCCACCCACCAGTACTTCCTCGTTAACACACCCCCCCACCTACAGTCCTCCTTCGCCAAAGCACCCCCCCGCTACTCTCTCGCTAATGCACCCCCGGTACTCCCTTGCCAAAGCACCCCCCCCCCGCTACTCTCTCGCTAATGCGCACACCGGTACTCCCCCCGCTAACGCACCCCCGGTACTCCCTCGCTAAGGCACCCCCGTCCACCCGGTACTCTGTTCCTCCCTCGCTAAACAAACAATCACGTTGTTTCTTTGCGCAGAAACGCTTTCTTAAACAGCCCCGTCCACCCGGCACCATTTTACCATTTTATACCATACATTTTATAGCATACTAATTTGTGCCGGGAAGGCACAGATAAGTAAAAAAAAAATGACAATGTTAGACAGAAGAGCTGACAATCTATTGATGGTTCTGTGCTCCCCGGCCGTGCATGCCGCGGAGAATCGCTGGTCTCCTTCGCCATTAAGCCTACAAAGAGGTTTGTTCAAGAAGAATCCGTTCTTTCAATCTGGGGGAAAACGGCTTCAATTTTATCCCGAGTGAAAAGATAATTTGTGCCGAAACAAAGAGTCAGAAAAGTATCAAAGTCAGACCTGATGGGACGCCGTTCCCCACCGGAAGGTGCCAGCCTGCCAGGCTGGGGGTGAATTCGGCACTCATCTCTGGCACTTCGCGAAGGGTTTGGGCGGTTGGCAGAGAGCCCTGAGAACTGAAGATCCATATTTGTTTAGGGTGTAAGCGGTGGCAAAGGGGGTCGAAGGGTCCGCATAGCCCAGCGGCATCTGCGAGCCAATTAACCCCGTCGCCGCCACAACACAGCCAACCGCCGGCACAAGAGAATTAATGGCTGAGCCGATGCCAGGAGGCAAACACTTGCTGACACTGAGTGCAATTCTGGATTATTGTGTGTGACAACAAATTAATTTTATTGACTATTCCGGAATCCAGCAGGCTAGGAACGCCGGGACGATGGGAACTGGCAGAGCTATGCCCGCCAGAGAGGAACCACAGGCCTGCCACCAGCACTCGACCCCGAGCGTCAGCTCTTCAGACCAACGTAACTCCACCAGTTATTGGTTTGGTTGATCGGCAACAGTTATTCCAAGTTCAACAAATGAAAATATTTTTTTTTTTTTTTAAAGTTGAACTTTGTTTTTAAATTTCCTCTGGAGCCGAAAGCGTTTCTGTGTGAGATTCCCGAGGGGGCGAGCGAGGGGCCTGTTTAGTTTTTTTTTTTTGTCCCGTCTCTACCGTTTTTTCCCTTTTTGATGTTCAGAGAGACGTGATGTGAAGGTTAATCATGCAACCCCCAACCACAAAGACATCAATTAACATTTGAAAAAAAAAAAAAATCATTCAATGCTGGGACGCAGCGCACCGACTACTTACCAAGTTACCTACCCATCAATCAGCCCAGGGGCACTTACCTACCCAGCTAAGCATTGATTACCCATTGGTCTTCCCCCAGCCAAGAGCAGTGAATAAAAAAAAATCTCTAGCAGAAGATCATCTATTGACTAAGAGAAGAAGTTACCTGCCCATCAATCAGCCCAGAGGCACTTACCTACCAAGCTAAGCACTGATTACCCATCGGTCATTCCCTGGCCAAGAGCGCTAGATAAAAACGATGAGCAGAAGATCATCCATTGACCAGGGGAAGAAGTTACCTACCCATCAATCAGCCCACAGGCACTTACGTACCCAACTAATCATTGATTATCCATTGGTCAACCCCAAGCCAAGAGCAGTAGATTAAAAAAAAACTCAAGCAGAGGACCAACTATTGACCAAGAGAACAAGTCACCTACCCATCAATCAGCCCAGACACACTTACCTATCCAGCTAAGTATCAATTACCCATTGGTCAACCCCCAGCCAAGAGCAGTAGATCATCCATTGACCAAGAGAACAAGTTACCTACCCATCAATCAGCCCAGACACACTTACCTACCCAGATAATTATCAATTACCCATTGGTCAACCCCCAGCCAAGAGCAGTGGATTAAAAAAAAAAAACTCAAGCAGAAGATCAACTATTGACCAAAAGAACAAGTCACCTATCCATCAATCAGCCCAGACACACTTACCTACCCAGCTAAGTATCAATTACCCATTGGGCAACCCCCAGCCAAGAACAGTAGATCATCCACTGACCAGGAGAACAAGTTCTTACCTATCAATCAGCCCACAGGCACTTACCTACCCAACTAAGCAATGATTATCCATTGGTCACCCCCTGGCTAACAGCAGTAGATTAAAAAAAGAAAAGAAAACATAAGCAGAAGATCAACTATTGACCAAGAAAACTAGTCACCTACCCATCCATGAGCCCAGAGGCATTACCTACCCAGTTAAGCATTGACTACCAATCAGTAAGCCCCTGGTACAGCCGTAGATCAAAAAACCTCAAGCAGAAGATTGTTTATCGACCGTAAGCATCACCCCAGGGACACCTACCAAGCTAAGCATCGGCTACTCATCGGTCACCTCTTACCCAGCCAAGAGCAGAAGATCAAAAAATTCAAGCAGAAGATTGGCCATTGGCCAGGAGAACCTGTTTCCTACCCATCAATCAACCCAGAGGAACTTACCTGCCCCAGCTAAGCATCGGTTACCAATCGATCACCCCCCAGAAAAGTGCGGCGGATTCGAAAACTTTAAGAAGATCCTTAATTACCAGGAGAACAAATCACCTACCCGTCAATCAGCAAAAAAACACTTACCTGCTCAACTAAGCACTGATTACCCATTAGTGACCCCCTGATTACCCAGCTACCCATACACCAGCCAAGCATGATAGGTTAAAGAGCTCAAGAAAATTGTTGTTGACTAGGAGAACAAGTCACCTATCCATAACTCACATTAGAGACACTTGCCTACTCAGCTAAGTAACAATTACCATTTGGTCAACTCCCCCACCCTATTCAAGAGAGGTAGGTTAAAAAAAGATTGAGCAGATTTTTTCGCCATCAATTTGCCCAGAGACACTTACCAACCCAACTCGACATCAATTACCCCGTGGTCACATTCCCCAGTATAGCAACATGGACCTACCAATCAAACACTTACCTAATAAGCTCAGCATTGATTACCCCTTGGTCATCAACCTCTCAAACCCCAGCCAAGTGCAGTACAACAAGTTACTTACCCATCAATCACCCAAAAATTGCTTACCTACCTAACTAAGAATTCATTAGCCCTTCAGACATCCCCTGGCTAAGCATTGTAGATGGAAAAAAACATCAAAAAGAAGAATGTTTATTGACCAAGAGAATAGGTCACCTACCCCTCAATTACCCCAGAGACAGTTATCTACCCCGCTGAGCATTCATTATCCCCCTGGTCAACCAGTTTTCATCAAGTAGAAGATTGTTTATTGCTTAAAAGAACAGGTCACCTACCCATCAATCACCCCAGAGACACTTACCTACCCAGCTAAGTATTGGTTACACTCACTAATGCCAACAATCCAACTAAAGCCAACTATCCATCACCCAACCTGCAGATCATTGGAAGTGACTGACACCTACCTGTCAGAGCCACCAAAACACAACCAGCTGTGCGGAACGAGGCCAACAACATCAAAATGTATCCAATTGTATCCAGGAGGAACTTGGAGAGTATTCTACTCGAAGATACTTTGTATCAGTCACACGCACACAGGGCTCACCTCCACCGATCGCACATACATGACACTCACCTCCACCGATCGCACATACATGACGCTCACCTCCACCGATCGCACATACATGACGCTCACCTCCACCGATCGCACATACATAACGCTCACCTCCACCGATCGCACATACATGACGCTCACCTCCACCGATCGCACATACATGACACTCACCTCCACCGATCGCACATACATGACGCTCACCTCCACCGATCGCACATACATGACGCTCACCTCCACCGATCGCACATACATAACGCTCACCTCCACCGATCGCACATACATGACGCTCACCTCCACCGATCGCACATACATGACGCTCACCTCCACCGATCGCACATACATGACGCTCACCTCCACCGATCGCACATACATGACGCTCACCTCCACCGATCGCACATACATGACGCTCACCTCCACCGATCGCACATACATGACGCTCACCTCCACCGATCGCACATACATGACACTCACCTCCACCGATCGCACATACATGACACTCACCTCCACCGATCGCACATACATGACGCTCACCTCCACCGATCGCACATACATGACGCTCACCTCCACCGATCGCACATACATGACGCTCACCTCCACCGATCGCACATACATGACGCTCACCTCCACCGATCGCACATACATGACGCTCACCTCCACCGATCGCACATACATGACGCTCACCTCCACCGATCGCACATACATGACACTCACCTCCACCGATCGCACATACATGACACTCACCTCCACTGATCGCACATACATGACGCTCACCTCCAACGATCGCACACACAAACACATAGGACTCACCTCCAATAATCGCACACACAGGGCTCACCTTCACCGATCGCTTCCTTGCAGGCAGACGGGATTACTCGCCACTCTCACAATGACAAAGGAAATGAAAGCCAGTCCTGAGATCTGCATCCCATGTCACATCACAAACATGTTTCACTCCTTGCTACATTCCAAGACAAAAGGCTCCCCTGAAAGCATCGCCGGTCACATCGACACGGCGCAACTTTACGTCTTCATCACCAACGCACAAAAAACTCAGCAAAGCCGATAACGCCGACCAGCATGCGATTCCTCCATGCAAATCCTCACGTCAGCATGTTTCCAGTGAAATAATAGCAGAAATGAACCCCTCCAGAGGAATACGGACCCCTCCAGAGGAATACGGACCCCTCCAGAGGAATATGGACCCCTCCAGAGGAATATGGACCCCTCCAGAAGATAATGGACCCCTCCAGAAGAATACGGACCCCTCCGGAAGAATACGGACCCCTCCGGAAGATAACGTACCCCTCCAGAAGATAACGGACCCCTCCAGAAGAATACAGACCCTCCAGAAGAATACAGACCCTCCAGAAGAATACGGACCCCTCCAGAAGAATACGGACCCCTCCAGAAGAATACGGACCCCTCCAGAGGAATACGGACCCTCCAGAAGAATACGGACCCCTCCAGAGGAATACGGACCCTCCAGAAGAATACGGACCCCTCCAGAAGAATACGGACCCCTCCCAGAGGAATACGGACCCTTCGGCATCTCACCCCTGTGCCCAGGCAGGCGCTTTGTTCTCTGTGACCCCAAACATGGCACAATGCAGCCGCTGAACTTCCCAAGTGATAACAAAGGATGGGATGAGGTGCAGGAATTGGGGGGGGGGGGCTGGTTGGGGGGGTCCAAATTGGGGTGCCAGTTGGGGGGGGGGGTATGGGCAGGGGTGGCAGAGGGATGGGAAGAGGAGGATAGATAGGAATGGGTGGGGCAGATGAAGGGGCAATAATATGGGCAACCCTGGAAGGGGCACCCAGTTATTGGGGGGAACAGAAACTCCGGAGAGCTGCTGGCATCGGAAGGAGAGGAGTTTGGGATGTGATCGCCCCCCCCCAATACCAGGGCCCCCCCGTACACCGGGGACCCCCCTCACCCCCACATACAGACACTCACCGGGGGGATCCGGGCGCTGCGGCTGGCATCAGTCAGGGGCCCCTTAGAGCCGGTACAGGGCGCAGAGTCCGCTCACCATGGAGAACTCCGAGCTTGTGTCTGGGGGGGGGGGGGGAGAGGAGGAGCGGGAGAGGAGCTGATGTCATGTAATGTATGCGGGGCAGAGCCACAGCCAACCAGTAGCCTGCCTCTCCGCCTGGGGGCGCTGTGTCCGAGCTGGGGGCCACATCAGGGACGGGCAGGGGGCTCTTCACACTCTGTGCTCTGCAAATCATTCATGTTCTGCAACTTCTGGGGTCTGCGATGTTCAGCAGATTCTGTGCTCTGCAGTCTGCAAATCATTCTGCAACTTCTAGTGCTCTGCAAATGCTGAATGCTCTGCACACGGTGTGCTCTGCGGAGGCTGAATGTGCTGCAGATCCTGTGCTCGGCTATATGCTCTGCAATTCATTCCTGTTCTGCAACTTCTGGGCTCTGCGAATACTGAACGCTCTGCAAATGATGGATGTACTGCAAATGATGAGCAAACTAAGCCATGTTCTGTGGCCAGCAAAATGTTCTGCAGGTTCTGTGCTCTGCAAATCCCTTATGCTCTGCAACCTCCAGTGCTCTGCAAATACTAAATGTGCTGCACACTGCGTGCTCTGCGAAGACTGAATGTGCTGCAGAACCTGTGCTCAGTTATATGCTTTGCAGACCATAGTGCTCTGCAAATCACCCATGTTCTGCAACGTATTGGCTCTGGAAAATACTGAATGCTCTGCACACTGTGTGCTTTGCTAGGGCTGGATGTGCTGCAGAATGTGTGCTCTGCAAATGATGGATGCACTGTCCAGTCTGTGATGAGCAAACCGAACTATGTTCTGTGACCATCAAAATGCTCTGCAGATTCTGTGCTCTGCAAATCCCTCATGCTCTACAACTTCTACTACTCTGCTGCACATTGTGTGTTCTGCAAATGATGGATGTACTGCAGACTCCGCGATCAGCAAAATGCTCTGCAGATTCTGTGCTCTGCAAATCATTCATGTTCTGGAACTCCTGTGCTCTGCAAAATGCTCTAAAGCTCATGTGCTCTGCAAATGATGAACGTGTTGTAACGTTTGTGAGCTGCAAATGCTGAATTTTTTCAAATTGTATGCCCAGCAATATGCTCTGCAAGGTCTGTGCGCTGCAAATCGTTTATGTTCTGGAATTCCTGTGCTCTGCAAATACTGGCTGAATTTTCTTTACACTGTGTGCTCTGCAAATGATGAATGTGCTGCAGGTCCTGTGCTTAGCAATATGCTTTGTAAATCACTTGTGTTCTGCAACTTCTGAGCTCTGAAAATACTAAATGTTCTGCAAACTGTGTTCTGATGAATGTGCTGCAGATCCTGTGCTCTGCAAATGGTTCATATGCTGAAACTCCTGGGATCTGCATAGGCTACAATGTTCTGCAAACTGCCGTGCAAAGGCTTAATGTTCTGAAACATCTGTGCTCTGTAACTAATGAAGGTTCTGCACATTGTATTCTGTCCATTGTGAATGGACTGCAGATTCAGTGGTGCTCTGCAAATGATTTATGTTCTGTAACTCTGGGCTCATTCACTCATTTTTCTAACTCAGTCTTATGTGGATTGGATGGGTGAAAGTTGGGTGAATCCTGACTGAAAACAATAGACCCCTAATTGTTCTGCAACTTCTGTGCTCTGAAAATGTTCTGCACGTTGTGGGCTCAACAAAATGACCCTGTGCTCTGCAAAGGCTTATAGTTCTGCAATTTCTGTGCTCTGCAAACAATTCATATTCTGTATGAATTCTGTATGTATAAATTCATATTCTGTATTCTGCTCCGCAATATGTTCTACAACCTCTGTTCTCTGCAAAAAATGTATGTTTTGAAACTCCTGGGCTCTTAAAAATGCTCTGCAGCTCATGTGCTCTGCAAATTATCCATGTTCTGAAACTCCAGGTCTCATTCACCCATTTTTATAATTGAAACTTGCATGGAAAAATTAGCGAATCTTGGTGTAAAACTAGGGTGACTCTCAACTGAAAAAATGGATAAGTAGACCCCTACGTGTTCTGCAGCTCCTGTGTTCTGCACATGTTCTGCATGTTGTGTGCTCTGCAAAGGCTGAATGCTCTGCAACTAATTCATATTCTGGAACTCCTTGTGCTCTGCAAACGCTGAACGTTCCTCACTTGTGTGCTTTAGAAATATAAAATATACTGCAGAACCTGTACACGGCTAATGAAGTGTGTGCAGCTCTTTGGCTCTGCCAAATGCTCTGCTAAACGTTCTGCTGCTCCCGTGCCCTGAAAGCTAGGAATGTTTTGCACCTTGTGTTTTCTAAAATGTGAAATGTTCTGCAGATTCTCTACAGATTGCAGATGTGGAAACGCTGAATGTTCTGCACTGGGTTGAGCTCTGAACAGGTTAACCTGTCTGGCTTGTGAACACACTTCAGCCTGAGTAGCTTATGTTCTGCAATACTCTGCTGTCTGTTTGGTTTATGTTCTGCGATACTCTGCTGTCTCTTTGGTTTATGTTCTGCAGTCACATCCAGAGTGCAACTTGTAACTTGCCCAGCACTCAGAATGAAGACCGCAGCATAGTCTGGAATTCCTGGGACATGGAATGTTCTGCGCTCTGCAGATCTCAGAGGCCTGGAGAGGCCTCCCATTCACCAGCAGGTTCTCGTGTTCTGCAGTGTAGGTGTTGTATACTCTGCTGTGAGAAGGGGGGTGGGGGTGCAGCTCTGCACATGAAATGCTCTGCGACCTCCAGTCTTATGTTGCACACAGGTGTCTCTAGGGTTGGGCAGTACAGGCAATGGGCTGGAGCGCAGCAAATAACAAGGGGCGCCATGTCTTATTTATGAAGAATGCCTGCCTGCCCTTGACTTTAAAACTGGTGATGGTGAAGCTGTAAGACCGGGCCTCTGAGGGCCAACAAGCATTGGAGTCATCTTCATTGATGAGTCAGAATGTCCACCCTGGGGCCAGAATTTCCACCCCACGGCCACAAATCCCACCCCAGGGCCAGAATTCCTACCTTGGGCCCGGAACTCCCACTTTAGGGCCAGAACTCCCACCTTGGGGTTGGAAATCTCACTTCAAGGCCAGAATTCCCATCCCAAGGACAAAACTCCCACTTCGGGGCTAGAATTTTCACCTCAGGGGCCAGAACTCCCACTTTGGGACCAGAGTTCCCATATCGGGGCTGGAATTCTCACCTTAGAGCCGGAATTCTCACCTTAGAGCCAGAATTCTCATCCCCAGGATAGAACTCCCACTTCAGGGCCAGGATTCCCATCCCCAGGATAGAACTCCCACTTCAGAATTCCCTCCATGGGGCCAGAACTACCACTTCAGGGACAGAGTTCCCATATCGGGGCTGAAACTCTCACCTTGGGGCCAGAATCCCCATCCCAAGACCAGAACTCCCACTTCAGGGCCATATTTCCCTCCTCAGAGCCAGAACTCTCACTGCGGGACCAGAGTTCCTACCTCAGTGCTGGAAATCTCACTTTGAGGCCAGAATTCCTATCCCAAGACCAAAATTTCCACTTCAGGGTCAGTATTCTCGCCTAGGGGCCATAACTTCCACTTTGGGACCAGAGTTCTCACATTGGGGCTGGAACTCTCACCTTGGGACCAGAATTCCCATCCTAAGGACAGAACTCCTACTTCAGGGCCAGAACTCCCACTGTGGGGCCAGAATTCCCATCCCAAGGACAGAACTCCCACTTCAGGGCCAGAATTCCCATGTCGGGGCTGGAACTCTAACCTTGGGCCAGAATTTCAATTCCAAGACTAGAACTCCCACTTCAGGGCCAGAACTCCCACCTTGGGGCTGGAACTCTCTCCTTGGGGCCAGAATTCCTATCCCAAAGCTAGAACTCCCATTTCAGAGCCAGAACTACCACTTCAGGGCCAGAATTCCCACCTCGGGGCCTGAACTCCCACTTTGGGACCAGAGTTCCCATCCCAAGGCCAGAACTCCCACTTCAGGGCCAAAATTGCTGCCTCAGGACCAGAACTCCCACTTCAGGGCCAGAATTTCCACCCCGGGGCCAGAACCTACACTACAGGGCCAGAGTACCCACCTGGGGGTTGGAACTCTCACCTTGGTGACAGAATTCCCATACCAACGTCAGGACTCCCTCTTCAGATGCAGAATTCCCCCCTCAGGGCCAGAACACCCACTATGGGGCCAGCATACCCACCTTGGGGCTGGAACTCTCACTTTAGGGCCAGAATTTTCATCTTGGATCACTCTCTGCTTGGGCCACCTGGAACTTTCATATACAGTTTGCACCAGAAAAAGCACTAAACTAACCACCCAAAAATAATTTATTAGTTAAGTGACTAACAGAAAGGATAACAGATCTTTGGGTCCCTGAAATGCTTCGGCTGTCTGTTGTCCTTTCTATGGTCACTTACAGAACTATAAATCATTTTTAGACTCTTTGATGGTTTGTTTGGTATTTTTTCTGGTGAAACTGTATGTAGAATACTCAGTTTGGGTGACCCCTATTTTTGAGGGACCCTACTTTGTGGAAAGCTGCCAATCCCAAGCCATATGACCCCATTAAGGACTTACTTCTACTGGTAGAGGAATCACAACCAGCATTTGGCCCAACTTCATCTTGAGCTTGGATCTTCCAGGCTGTCTTTGGAGAACAGAAGTCTTGTGCTCTACGGCCTGGGTCCTTTGGGGTCTCCTTGTTTGATCAGAGTTCTCAAACCCCCTGGAAATTGGGGCCTGGGGTCCAAGGCAGGGCTGGACACTCCTTGATGACTTGAGATTTTCCTCCTCCAGATATCCATATCTTCTACAAAATTCTGTGTCTGAGTAGTCCACCAAGGTTCCAAAACTCCAAACCCAGCCAGGAAGAGCCGGATTTGTGGACCCTTCACCTAAATGTTACATTTTATGAATTCTGAGATGAAACAGTTACAGTGTATAAACATTTCTACTTCTATATTTCCACGCTCAACCATTTGCAGCATCAGCCTGGAGAGTGTCAGCCTCAGCCAGACCCCTTCCTCGGGACGCATTGCCCCCTCTGCACGAGTCACAGGATCATCCATCAAAGTCACCAAGAAAACTCCACTTCATCAATAGGGATCACTTCCACTGAAAGGAGCCATCACCATGAGGCCTCTGTATGCTGACAATCCCTGCGTCCTTCTCAACCCTGGGGCTGTATGCAAAGGCCACTACAAACATTTATGTATCACTGACATATTCCACAGTGTGGTACAAAGCCTCTGTAACAGAGGAGCTTACACTCTAATGTCCCTCCACAGTCACGCACTATTATTATTACACATTTGAATAGCTCTAACATATACCGCAGTGCTGTACAGAGAACACTGAGCCAGTCACATCAGTCTCTGTACCAGAGGAGCTTACACTCTAATGCCCCCTCCCCCACAGTCACACACTATTATTATTACACATTTATATAGCTCTGACATATACCACAGTGCTGTACAGAGCAGTGTCCTGGCCTTGCATTGGACTTTGGACAGATCTGGGGACCGGCCTCCTGATAATATCTGTTTACTTACAGACAACCTCCCTGCCAGCGCTCTGCCTGTTTATCTACATTGACCCCCACTAATGGAAATGAGAGCCTTAATTAATGGAAAGCACTAATTGCACGCGGATGCTAATTGTGCAGGAAATGCCATTGATGGTTTCCAGCGCTTTGCTAAAGTGCTCAGAATTGACAGGGGTCGGTCCCCGAGCTCGCCGTCTGCGGTGAAATGCGGACACGGTGTGGGGACACCAAGGTGTTCCCAACATTAGAGAGTATTTAGGACTCGTCACTGTACAATCACCGTCTACAACCGCGGTGGGCGGGGCCTGCCAATCCACCAATCTACGAAGGCCGACATATCCACATTTCCGGATATCACACTCAATTACAATTCGATTTCTCTGCCAGTAAGAAACATTTGGCTTCTTTTCCCCATAAAATACTTTTTTAACTTATTTTATTTTTATGTTTATCTTTTATTTTATGTAAGACAGATTTTTGGATATCTCACAACAGGGCCATAGCTAATTTTTTTTTTCCTGGGGGGGTTCAGCCTAGGGGACCCAAAGGAAGAAATTTAGGCTGCGGCCCCAGTACAATGCCACCCACTCCACCCCAGTACAGCTCCAACCTTCCAATACAGCAACCCCCAGTACAGTTCTTCCCCTCTGTAGAGCTCCTCCCCCAGTACAGCTCTGCCCCCTCAGTACAGTCCCCCCCCAGTAAAGATTTCTCTTCTCAGTACAGCTCCCCCCAAGCAGTACAGTTCCCCCTCCAGGACAGCTCTACCCCCTCATTACAGTTCCCCCTCCAGCAGAGCTCTGCCTCCTCATTACAGTTCCCCCTCCAGTACAGCTTTGCCTCCTCATTACAGTTCCCCCTCCAATACAGCTATGCCTCCTCATTACAGTTCCCCCTCCAGTACAGCTCTGCCACCCTCATTACAGAAACCCCCAGTACAGCTCTGCCTCCTCATTACAGTTCACCCTCCAGTACAGCTCTGCCTCCTCATTACAGTTCCCCCTCCAGTACAGCTTTGCCTCCTCATTACAGTTCCCCCTCCAGTACAGCTTTGCCTCCTCATTACAGTTCCCCCTCCAGTACAGCTTTGCCTCCTCATTACAGTTCCCCCTCCAGTACAGCTTTGCCTCCTCATTACAGTTCCCCCTCCAGTACAGCTTTGCCTCCTCATTACAGTTCCCCCTCCAGTACAGCTTTGCCTCCTTATTACAGTTCCCCCTCCAGTACAGCTCTGCCCCCCTCATTACAGTTCCCCCTCCAGTACAGCTCTGCCACCCTCATTACAGAAACCCCCAGTACAGCTCTGCCTCCTCATTACAGTTCCCCCTCCAGTACACATTTGCCTCCTCATTACAGTTCACCCTCCAGTATAGCTCTGCCTCCTCATTACAGTTCCCCCTCCAGTACAGCTTTGCCTCCTCATTACAGTTCCCCCTCCAGTACAGCTTTGCCTCCTCATTACAGTTCCCCCTCCAGTACAGCTTTGCCTCCTCATTACAGTTCCCCCTCCAGTACAGCTTTGCCTCCTCATTACAGTTCCCCCTCCAGTACAGCTTTGCCTCCTCATTACAGTTCCCCCTCCAGTACAGCTTTGCCTCCTCATTACTGCCCTCCCCTCTCCAGTACAGCTCTGCCTCCTCATTACAGCCCCCCCTCCAGTACAGCTCTGCCTCTTCATTACAGTTCCCCCTCCAGTACAGCTCTGCCTCCTCATTACAGCCCCCCTCCAGTACAGCTCTGCCTCCTCATTACAGTTCCCCCTCCAGTACAGCTCTGCCTCCTCATTACAGTTCCCCCTCCAGTACAGCTTTGCCTCCTCATTACAGTTCCCCCTCCAGTACAGCCCTGCCTCCTCATTACAGCCCCCTCCCCCCAATACAGCTCTGCCTCCTCATTACAGTTCCCCCCAGTACAGCTTTGCCTCCTCATTACAGTTCCCCCCAGTACATCTCTGCTTCTTCATTACAGTTCCCCCCAGTACAGCTCTGCCCCTTCAGTACTTTTTCACTACCCAGTACAGCTCAGCTATGGCCCCACAGCCCCCCAGTAAAACTCTTTCCCCTCAGTACAGCTCCTCCCCCATTAGTATAGTTCCCCCCTCCAGTAAAGTCCCCCCCTCCGTAAAGCACACTGGCCTGGTTTACGTATGTGCATGTGTGATATGTGCATGTGTGATGAGCACGCGCGTCACAGGTAGAGCAGCTCATTCATTTCAATGGGTTGCTCTACCTGCAAGAAATGCAGGGAAAGAAGTCAAGGACCCTTTTTCTTAAAATTAGGCAATACCAAACCGCACCATGTGTTTTGACGCAAGCGAAAAGGCAGCGTGGTTGCCGATGGATGGGGGTGCTATTAACCATTGAGAAATAATGGCACCCCCACCCCTCTGCTAAACTGCAGAGCATTTCTTCATGGGTCAGAGACTTGCACAATTTTGCACACATTCCCCACACGCAGAGGTGTAGACCTAGCCTTACATACCCAGTGTAGTCCAGATAAAGGGAAGTCCTTCATTGGCTGGGTTATGTGACTGGAGTTAGGGAGGAGCAGCCTTCCTCAAACTGAACTGACAGGCTGCAAAAAATGGCTCCTGATTTGGGCCCCTGGTGCAGCTATTAGAACTAGCTGCAAGCTCAGACCCCCCTATCCCCCCTTATATCTATGCCCCTGTCTCACGACTTTCAGTATTCTTTGGCAGCGGCTTTGCTTTGTGTATGGGTGCTTTTTGTGAATGCCCAGAGTGGCTATCAGAACTAGCTGCAAGCTCAGACCCCCCTATCCCCCCCTCATATCTACGCCCCTGTCTCACAACTTTGTGTAGCTGTTGCCATTTTTCAGTGTTCTTTAGCAGCGGCTTGGTTTTATGTATGGGTGCTTTATGTATAGAGTGCCCCGGAGTGGCTATCAGAACTAGCTGCAAACCCAGACCCCGCCAATTATTGTCTCCATGTGTCCCAGCAATGGCTGCATGACATTTCTCAGGGCTGGTTTCCTGATGGTGACAACGGCAGACCTTGCCTGTCTAATGTGTGCTGAAACCTCCACCTGTAGCCCATGTAACAGGGTGATAACCCAGGAATGCAATTGGCAAAACAGGAACAGAGCATAGTCACCCTATAACAGGACATTCCAGAAGGGGGACCTTCATGGCAGGATCACCATAGATTTTTTTTTTTTTAATGACAGCTGCAGATTTTTGAAAGATTGAAAATGACTTTTTGAAATTAATGGTAAAAGCTTATATAAGAATTCAGCGATCGGGTTTTCATCTACTTTATTCACCTAAACAAATATAACAGGTGCGACGCTGAATGCATTCCCCAGTTTAGATATACCGGTGAGCACATCTGCTCCTTTCTTTACATGTAAAAAAAAAAAAGGAATATTTAGTAAGAATGTAACTATTCTTCATTTCCGCTTTAATACCAAAGAAACATTTGCAGCGATGGTTATAAATCTGATCACATTTTAGTTGAATGTGAAATCTTATTTCATAAAAAAAAAAAAAAAAATGTATTTAAACAGTTTCATTCTTAGAGATAGCCGGGCCTTGTATGGATTTGTTGAATGACTGGAGCAGCCTGTGGGCAAGGGCGCCACCTAGTGGGAGTAACAATATCATCTTGTGTTTTGTTCAGTATATTGGGGGGTAATAGCTCAAATTGGGATTGATGATCTCAGCAGAGGAATTTATGTAGGGTGGTCGGGTCACTTTAAAAGAACATGGAAAACTAGGTGGGGTCGGTCCCCAACCGATCCCCCAAAGAGCAGAAAAATGGACTATCGCGGTACTGGTTTGATTGGTATGAATTCAAATGATATAGTAAGTAAGTAAATAATTTTATTAGTACAAAATTAATATAAAATACAACAATACATGATTAAAAAAAAAAAAAATACATTAAAATGCATGATGAACAATCCATATATATCACAAGCATAAAGTTCCTCAAAGGGGACCCCACGTCCACCCATATGGGGTATGCGCTGTGCTGCCATTTTACAAGTTATACCAGTCAGGGTCTTCTTATGTGGCTTTTCTGGATTGACCACCACCTCTGACAACTCCCCGCAGTCCCTAAACGTCGCTGGTTTAGAAGATATTCACCGAATCGACAGGTGAGACTTACCTGTAAGCTTAGCTGTAGGTACAAGTTATAAATCAGAGTTCACTACCACCATGAAATGTAAATTACCGAAATGTTGACTGTGGGCATGATACAAGAGATGGTCAGAGACTGCAGACATAATACAGGAGATGGTCAGAGACTGCAGACATAGTACAGGAGATGGTCAGAGACTGCAGACATAGTACAGGAGATGATCAGAGACTGCAGACATAATACAGGAGATGATCAGAGACTGCAGACATACTACAGGAGATGATCAGAGACTGCAGACATAATACAGGAGATGATCAGAGACTGCAGACATAGTACAGGAGATAATCAGAGACTGCAGACATAGTACAGGAGATGATCAGAGACTGCAGACATAGTACAGGAAATGATCAGAGACTGCAGACATACTACAGGAGATGATCAGAGACTGCAGATATAGTACAGGAGATGGTCAGAGACTGCAGACATAGTACAGGAGATGATAAGAGACTGCAGACATAATACAGGAGATGATCAGAGACTGCAGACATAGTACAGGAGATAATCAGAGACTGCAGACATATTACAGGAGATAATCAGAGACTGCAGACATAGTACAGGAGATGGTCAGAGACTGCAGACATAGTACAGGAGATGATCAGAGACTGCAGACATAGTACAGGAGATAATCAGGGACTGCAGACATAGTACAGGAGATAATCAGAGACTGCAGACATAGTATAGGAGATGATCAGAGACTGCAGACATAATACAGGAGATGATCAGAGACTGCAGACATAATACAGGAGATGATCAGAGACTGCAGACATACTACAGGTGATGGTCAGAGACTGCAGACATAGTACAGGAGATGATCAGAGACTGCAGACATAGTACAGGAGATGGTCAGAGACTGCAGACATAGTACAGGAGATGGCCAGAGGCTGCAGACATAGTACAGGAGATGATCAGAGACTGCAGACATAGTACAGGAGATGGTCAGAGACTGCAGACATAGTACAGGAGATAATCAGAGACTGCAGACATACTACAGGAGATGATCAGAGACTGCAGACATAGTACAGGAGATAATCAGAGACTGCAGACATAGTACAGGAGATGATCAGAGACTGCAGACATACTACAGGAGATGATCAGAGACTGCAGACATACTACAGGAGATGATCAGAGACTGCAGACATAGTACAGGATATGATCAGAGACTGCAGACATAGTACAGGAGATGATAAGAGACTGCAGACATATTACAGGAGATGATCGGAGACTGCAGACATAGTACAGGAGATGATCAGAGACTGCAGACATAGTACAGGAGATGGTCAGAGACTGCAGACATAGTACAGGAGATGGTCAGAGACTGCAGACATAGTACAGGAGATGATCAGAGACTGCAGACATAGTACAGGAGATGGTCAGAGACTGCAGACATAGTACAGGAGATGATCAGAGACTGCAGACATAGTACAGGAGATGATCAGAGACTGCAGACATAGTACAGGAGATGGTCAGAGACTGCAGACATAGTACAGGAGATGATCAGAGACTGCAGACATAGTACAGGAGATGATCAGAGACTGCAGACATAGTACAGGAGATGATCAGAGACTGCAGACATAGTACAGGAGATAATCAGAGACTGCAGACATAGTACAGGAGATGATCAGAGACTGCAGACATAGTACAGGAGATGATCAGAGACTGCAGACATAGTACAGGAGATGATCAGAGACTGCAGACATAATACAGGAGATGATCAGAGACTGCAGATATAGTACAGGAGATGATCAGAGACTGCAGACATAGTACAGGAGATGATCAGAGACTGCAGACATAATACAGGAGATGATCAGAGACTGCAGACATACTACAGGTGATGGTCAGAGACTGCAGACATAGTACAGGAGATGATCAGAGACTGCAGACATAGTACAGGAGATGATCACAGACTGCAGACATAGTACAGGAGATGATCAGAGACTGCAGACATAGTACAGGAGATGATCAGAGACTGCAGACATAGTACAGGAGATGATCAGAGACTGCAGACATAGTACAGGAGATGGTCAGAGGCTGCAGACATTATACAAGAGATGGTCAGAGACTGCAGACATGATACAAGAGATGAACAAGACAAGGAATTGGTCGCACACTGGAACTCCAAATTATCTCGATGTCATCTTTATTGTTATAAAAGGGTCAGACAGATACAGGCAATGGCTATCGCTTGTGAAACGTCTACCATTGCCTGTATCTGTCTGACCCTTTTATAACAATAAAGATGACATCGAGATAATTTGGAGTTCCAGTGTGCGACCAATTCCTTGTCTTGTTCGTCTTCCACGGTGGTGAGCCGAGGTCTGCACCTGTGACCCATCCTGTACCTGAGTTTGCCTGGAGCGTTGTGCTTCTCTCTGTTCTTTGCTATGATACAAGAGATGGTCAGAGACTGTGGACATGATACAATACACTAATATACCATTGAATGTGTTTTGTTCTTTCCGTTCATTGATTGCAAATAAACAAAAATTAAAAAAAAAAAAAAAGGTTGATCCTACCAGAAATCCAATGTACTTGTAAATTCCTATGAACTCTGCCTGTGCTGCACTGAGATCTCAAACAATGTTACCAAGCCCTGCCCCCCCCCCAGTCTCTCAGAACGGACTACAGAACACCTCCTTTGTTATAGAGAGGGGAAGAGTGGGGTGTTCTTTAGTCCTGTCCTAGGGCGACAACCCTGCTCCTTCTTATAGTGAGTGTTGTCACCATAGCACAGGAACTTTGTTACTGGCAGGATCACCAAGTCAACACAAATTTTAAAAAAATAAAAATGAATGCGGCAAATCTAAGGATTGTTAAACTCTATATATACAGTATAAATATATATATATATATATTGCATTTTTGTTCTAAGAAATTTCTGGATTGGATTAAGTTATGACAATTGAATCTGAAACTTTGTATTAAAAATAGGATGAGACCTCCCACAAAGTGTTTCTAGTCCTCCTATGATGTATTTATATATAAAGTATCCATCGTTTATACATCATTTATACATTGTTTATACATCATTTATACATTGTTTATACATCATTTATACATTGTTTATACATCATTTATACATTGTTTATACATTGTTTATACATTGCTCTGGGTAAAATGAGTACAACTGCACCTACAAAGTGCACAGTCTATTCGCCTTTAGTAAATCCCCCGACCCCGATTGTGTCTATGCACACATACATGTTTACAGGCCTATAAAGCAGTGGTGGCCCCAACCATCATCAAAGGGCCACACAAAAAATTAAAGCAGAGTTCCACCCAAAAATTGAACTTCTGCTTTATAGACTCCTCACCCCTTACATGCCACATTTGGCATGCCTTTTTTTTGGGGGGGGGGGGGGGTAGTACCTAATTTTGACAGGTACCCAGCTCCCACTTGCACTCAGGCCTTCTAAGCGACTTGAGCGGAAGTTCTCCTCTCCCCCCTCACTCCCTGCAATCTTCTGGGACACGTCACAGGTCCCAGAAGATTGCCCCGCCATTGAGAGACTGCAGACATGATACAAAAGATACTCAGAGACTGCAGACATGATAAAGTAGATGGTCAGAGACTGCAGACATGATACAGGAGAGGGTCAGAGACTGCAGACATAGTACAGGAGATGATCAGAGACTGCAGACATGCTACAAGGAATGGTCAGAGACTGCAGACATGATACAGGAGATGGTCAGAGACTGCAGACATGCTACAAGGGATGGTCAGAGACTGCAGACATAGTACAGGAGATGGTCAGAGACTGCAGACATGATACAGGAGATGGTCAGAGACTGCAGACATGATACAGGAGATGGTCAGAGACTGCAGACATGCTACAAGGGATGGTCAGAGACTGCAGACATAGTACAGGAGATGGTCAGAGACTGCAGACATAATACAAGAGATGGTCAGAGACTGCAGACATAGTACAGGAGATGGTCAGAGACTGCAGACATGATACAGGAGATGGTCAGAGACTGCAGACATGATACAGGAGATGGTTAGAGACTGCAGATATGCTACAAGGGATGGTTAGAGACTGCAGACATGATACAGGAGATGGTCAGAGACTGCAGGCATGATACAGGAGATGGTCAGAGACTGCAGACATGCTATAAGGGATGGCCAGAGACTGAAGACATAATACAAGGGATGGTCAGAGACTAGGGATGAGCCGAACATCCCCCGCTTTGGTTCACAGCAGAACATGCAAACAGGCAAAACCATTAAAGTCTATGGGACACGAACATGAAAAATCAAAAGTGCTCATTTTAAAGGCTTATATGTAAGTTATTGTCATTGGAAGTGTTTGGGGACCCGGGTCCTGCCCCAGGGGACAGGTATCAATGCAAAAAAAAGTTTTAAAAACTGACGTTTTTTTCGGGAGCAGTGATTTTAATAATGCTTAAAGTGAAACAATAAAAATTAAATATTCCTTTAAATATCGTGCCTGGGGGGTGTCTATATTATGCCTGTAAAGTAGCGCATCTTTCCCTTGTCTAGAACAGTACCACAGCAAAATGACATTTCTAAAGGAAAAAATTTCATCCAAAACTGCTCGCGGCTGTAATGTATTGCCAGATCCCGACAATATAGATAAAAAATAGCGAAAAAAATGGCGTGGATGTCACCCCCAAAATTATTATATTAAGGGGAACCCCGCACCCAATTTTTAAAAAAAAATGGGATGGGGGTCCCCCAGGCACTATATACGCTGAACAGCAGTGTATATACTCTACAGCCTGCCCTATATACTATGCAGAAAATTGGGCCTTAGGTGTTGGTGGTACCAGAACACTGTAGGCCCTCACAGTTACTCTTGTTGGGCGCAGGAACGGACCCTGCTGTGAAATATTATATCAAGAATAGTAATTACATGCCCCTGTTTAACAGGGGCTGAAAAAGTCGGCCTTCCTTTGGTGGTGGTGGTGCCACAACACTGTAACCCCTCACAGTTACTCTTGGTGGGCGCAGGAACGGGCCCTGCTATGAAACATGACTGCCAGTTTCTTATCTAGCACCCCCTCTCTCTAGGCTCTCTCTAGGCTCACATTACTCCCTTTCTCAACCTGGGAACCAACATCGGAGCCTTCATCCTCAAGCTGCATGTACCCGACACTGTGGTCGAATACTTCTTGGGTACTCCTCCGTGCATGATGGTGGAGCTACGGAAGGAGTGACTGTGGACAAGGAGCCGGTGGAATGGGCAGCTTTGGCAGTTGCGTTGGAAGGCAAACTACTCTGAGTCTGTGTGAGGAGGATGAGGACGGCTTTGTTATCCACTCCACCAACTCTTCTGCATGTTCTGTCTCAATAACACGGCCAGCAGCAGAAAAAAAGGACAAGCGTGCCCCACGGCCACCTGCAGAGGATGCACCATGTCCATGACCACCACTGTTGGCTGTAGACACAGAGCCTTCCTGTCCTCTTTTAGTGGCCTGTGAGCGCCTGCCTTTCCTTGGTGGCCTTCCAGACATGATGAAAATTTTTGTTTTGCAACACCACACTGCACTGTATTAGATAATTGTGTACACCACCAATAGTGTAGTAGAAAGTGTACAACGGCTGCACTGTATTGTGTACTGTGTACACCACCAAAAGTGTAGTAGAAACTGTACACACTGTATTAGATACTGTGTACACTGCCTGAAGTGTATTGGAAACGTGTATATATATACACAAGACTGTATATATATTAATGCACTGCAGACATGATACAAGAGATGATCAGAGACTGCAGACATGATACAAGAGATGGTCAGAGACTGCAGATATGATACAAGAGATGGTCAGAGACTTCAGACATGATACAAGAGATGGTCAGAGACTGTGGACATGATACAGGAGATGGTCAGAGACTGCAGACATGATACAAGAGATGGTCAGAGACTGCAGACATGATACAAGAGATGGTCAGAGACTGTGGACATAATACAGGAGATGCAGACATGATAAAAGAGATGGTCAGAGACTGTGAACATAATACAAGAAATGGTCAGAGACTGCAGACATGATACAGGAGATGGTCAGAGACTGCAGACATGATACAAGAGATGGTCAGAGACTGCAGACATGATACAGGAGATGGTCAGAGACTGCAGACATGATACAAGAGATGGTCAGAGACTGCAGACATGATACAAGAGATGGCCAGAGACTTCAAAAATGATACAAGAGATGGTCAGAGACTGCAGACATGATACAGGAGATGGTCAGAGACTGCAGACATGATACAAGAGATGGTCAGAGACTGCAGACATGATACAGGAGATGGTCAGAGACTGCAGACATGATACAAGAGATGGTCAGAGACTGCAGACATGATACAAGAGATGGTCAGAGACTTCAAACATGATACAAGAGATGGTCAGAGACTGCAGACATGATACAGGAGATGGTCAGAGACTGCAGACATGATACAAGAGATAGTCAGAGACTACAGACATGATACAAGAGATGGTCAGAGACTGTGGACATGATACAGGAGATGGTCAGAGACTGCAGACATAGTACAGGAGATGGTCAGAGACTGCAGACATGATACAAGAGATGGTCAGAGACTGCAGACATGATACAAGAGATGGTCAGAGACTGCAGACATGATACAAGAGATGGTCAGAGACTGTGGACAGAATACAAAACTGTGGAAATGCTGGAGTAGACTGTCAGAGACAGTGAATATGATAGAGAAGTTGTTGGAGACTGGGGACATGCTTCGAGAGAGTCATATACTGGAGAAACATTATACAAGACTGCTAGAGATCACTGCAATAAAACCACAATGGGGAAACCCAGATTAGTGTCTTCAGGGGCCCGGGGGGAGCCAAACAAAATGTGCCAAAGGGCCGCAGTTGGGCACCGGGGGTTTAGAGGCAGAACAAATAATCACTTGTGCATTCAGAAGTGAAGCGTTTGGTCAGAAAAAACGCCACACCTTCACACGCATTAATGGTGGATGCGTTTAGGCGCGTGCTAATGCATTCGGGGCAATAGAATAAATGAATGCCAATCCCGCACATTTTTGCATGTGCATGCAAAACAAAGCTTTAAGCGCGTTTTTTAAAAGTTGCGTTTCCTCCCGTGGAGCAAAGGAAAAAAAAAAAAAACATCCTGTGTGCACGAGGCCTGCAACACAAATCAGGATAAACTTGTCAAGAAATGAAAATCCCAGCAGCGGATACAAACTTTCATAAACTTAAATATTAATATTTCTTTAGTATCGGACATGTTTCGCAGTGGGAGGGGTCACCAAACTCCTTCTCTACCATGGGAACCCCATAACCACTAGCCCCCCCCCCCAATGAAATTGCTGTTGTTCTTGCGAAATGACATTGCGGTTGCGTTATGAGGTCGGTGTAGATGAAAATGGTGATTTCTCTTTGCATGTACGGTTGGATCAATTACCCGCACCTCCATAAAGCTGTCTTCCGTCCCTCCAGGCTATAAATCCTTATTTTTTGAACATCGTAGATCACATTTTCGGCGTGCCGCTGGTGCTTCGGATACTGTCAGAACAAGATGTACATTTAACAAAGTGACCACAATTGGCTTGTATATCGCAGAGCGCTGCAAACTTTTCCCAACAAGAAACTGAATAATTTTCTCCAAGTACCAAAGTGGGGGAAATCAACTCCCGGCAAAGTCCGGCCCCCTGAGGAGGTAAGTGCACCCCGTGGAAATTCCAACTTTCAAAATATTGGAACAACGTTAGATCTTCCGTCAGATAGAGGGGATATATCAAATGACACGTACAACGCAATCCGGTGCAGCTCTGCATGGGAGCCAATCAGCTTCTAACTTCAACTTGTACGATTAAAGTGGTTGTAACGGCAGGCGGTAACAAAAAAATACAAAAAAACACGAGCGGGAATGCGAGTTTCTGCTACACTTAGATATGAACGGAGCCTTAACCACTTGCCGACCGCTGCGCACCATTATACATCGGCACAATGGCAGTGGTGAGCAAATGGGCGTACCTGTACGTCCCCTTTATTTGGCGGGGTTAGCGGGCATGCGCGCCCACCGCGTACATCGTGATCGTGCCCGCGGGACCCGCAGACTCGCTGTCCGCCGGTCTCCCGGCCATAGTGTCATGGAGCCACAGAACTGGGAGATGTCTATGTAAACAAGGCATTTCCGCGTTCTGCCTAGTGACAGGACACCGATCACAGCTCCCTGTCATCGGGAGTGGTGATCGCTGTCATTTGACTGGAAGCCCATTCCCATCACAGTTAGAATCACTCCCTAGAACACACTTAACCCCTTCATCGCCCCCTAGTGTTTAACCCCTTCCCTGCCAGTGTCATTTACACAGTAATCAGTGCATTTTTATAGCACTGATCGCTTTATAAATGACAATGGTCCCAAAATAGTGTGAAAAGTGTCCGATGTGTCCCGATAAACATCACAGATCGCCGCCATTACTAATATAAAAAAAAATTAATAATAAGAATGCCATAAAACTGTCCCCTATTTTGTAGACGCTATAACTTTTGCGCAAACCACTCAATATATGCTTATTGGGATTTTTTTTTACCAAAAATATGTAGAAGAATACAGATCAGCCTAAACTGAGTTAAAAAAATTGTTTTTTTTTATATATTTTTGGGGGATATTTATTATAGCAAAAAGTAAAAAATATTGCTTTTTTTTTTCAAAATTGACACTTTGTTTATAGGGCAAAAAAAAAAAAAAAAATGCAGAGGTGATCAAATACCACCAAAAGAAAGCTCTATTTGTGGGGGGAAAAAAGGACGTCAATTTTGTTTGGATGCAGTCTTCGCACGACCACGCAATTGTCAGTTAAAGCGACGCAGTGCCAAATTGCAAAAAGTGCTCTGGTCAGGAAGGGGGTAAAATTTCCCGGGGCTGAAGTGGTTAAAGTGGTTGTAAAGGCAGAAGGTGCATTCTTTGCATTAGGATAAAAAGCCTTTTGTGTGCAGCAGCCCCCCTAACACTTACCTGAGCCCCATCTCTGTCCAGTGATGTCCACGAGTGCCTCGGCCGTCCGGGACTCCCCCTCCTGATTGGCTGAGACACAGCAGTGGCGCCATTGGCTCCCGCTGCTGTCAATCAAAGTCAGCTAGCCAATCAGGAGAGAGATTGGGCAGGGCTAAACCCAGAGCTCCATGTCTAAATGGACGCACGGAGCTGCAGCACGGCTTGGGTGCCCCCTCAAGCTGCTTACCCTTGAGGGAGGGGCCAGGAGTGCTGAAGAGGGACCCGAGAAGAGGAGGATCGGGGCCACTCTGTGCAAATCCACCTGCAACAGAGGAGGTAAGTATAACATGTTTGTTATTTTTAAAGGAAAAAAAAAAAACGAGACTTTAGTATCACTTTAACCAGTTGTGGACCACCCACCATAGATGTACTGCGGCAGGGAGCGCCAGATCATGTACCCAGTACGTGATCTGGCAGTCCCGGGTCTCGGGCGCGCACGCGCCACGCCAGCGACCCACTCACGCTGTGATTGGACAACGCCGGGACCCGCCGGTCCTTCAGGAGAAAGGCAGGACGGCGGTCTGCCTATGTAAACAAGGAAGAGCACCGTTCTGTGAGAGGGGAATGTGCTGATCCTGTGTTCCTGCTAAAGACGGGAACACGGATCTTTACATTCCCCCAATCAAAGCACCTCCCCCACACAGATAGTAATCACTCCTAGGGAACACATTTAACCCTTTGATCGCCCCTGGTTTTAAGGAGGGAGTAAACCAGCGGCGGATGGTGCTCCAAATTTTTGGGAGGGGCACAAACAAACTGAAAAATACTGAAAAAAAAACACATCAATTGCAGCCACTGTGCCCACCAAATGCTGTCACTGTGCCCATCAATTGCTGCCACTGTGCCCATCAAATGCTGTCACTGTGCCCATCAATTGCTGCCACTGTGCCCATCAATTGCAGCCACTGTGCCCACCAAATGCTGTCACTGTGCCCATCAATTGCTGCCACTGTGCCCATCAAATGCTGTCAGTGTGCCCATCAATTGCTGCCACTGTGCCCATCAAATGCTGTCACTGTGCCCATCAATTGCAGCCACTGTGCCCATTAATTGCAGCCACTCTGCCCACCAAAAGCTGCCACTGTGCCCATTAATTGCAGCCACTGTGCCCATCAAGTGCTGCCACTGTGCCCACCAAATGCTGCCAACCGTTCCATAGAATGCCGCCACTGTGACCCCACCCCCCGGTGTCCTCCATGCGTCTCCTCCCGTCCTCTCCCTACATCAGGCGTCTAATCACAGCGCCTGTCATTTCCACCAATCAGGTGACGGGTAACAGACCTGAGCACCTGATTGGCGGAGAGGCGGTTCAGTGTTAGGAAAGCAAATATTAATTTGCTGTTCTAACACACCTGGGTGGACTGGGAGCGCCAAGCATTTTTTTACGCCTAATAGAGCCTAAGGCTCTAATCAGGTGCTTCAAAAACACCCCCCTCCTCTGTAATTCAGGCGCCTGAATAGGGGGTGGCAGCTGCGTCCACCATGGATAGATCCATGCTATGCATGAATCTATCTATTGGTCATAAAGGGGGCGGCGCCCATGTGCCCTTATGGATGCAGCGCCACTGGAGTAAACTCTGATGGTTTTTACTTCCTCTTTATTCCCCTGCAAAGCAAAAGCCTAATGGGCTAGTATGCATTGCATACTAGCCCATTATGTGCCACGTACCTGCAAAAACCAAGCCTGCGATGTCCCCGTTGGTGGAAGCATCCATCTTCACCCCTCTTCCTTCCGGGGCCGGGGACTCCGGCTCTGTGACTGGCCGGAGCCGAGTGACGTCGCGCTGGAGCTGCCAGTCACGGCACGCGCTGGGGAAGACACGGCACGGGGGGGTGCTTCTTCACTGCGCATGCGCTGATGACATCATCGGTGCAGTGTAAATGAAATATCTCCTGAACGGCGATAACCACATTAACCCCTTCCCTGCCAGTGTCATTAGTACAGTGACAGTGAATATTATTTAGCACTGATCAGTGTATTAGTGTCACTGGTCCCCAAAAAATGTGCAAAGTGTCAGTTAGTGTCCGATTTGTCTGCTGCAATATCGCAGTCCCGCCATAAGTTGCTTATCGCCGCCATTACTAGTAAAAAAAAAAAAAAATTAAAATTAATAAAAATATCTCATAGTTTGCAGACGGTATAACTTTTGCACAAACCGATCAATATACGCTTATTGGGATTTTTTTTTACCAAAAACATGTAGCAGAATACAGATTGGCCTAAACTGATAAAGAAATTCGATTTTTTACATTTTTTTTATTGGGAATGTTTATAGCAGAAAGGTCAGTTTTTTTACTGACCTGTCAAATCGCAGGACAAGTCGCTCCAATGTGAGCGAGGGCTGAGTGTTAAGAGAAGGGACCTCCTTTGGGAGTATGAAGGGGGACCTCGTCTTATTTATACCTCAGATATCCGGGGTCTGGTGTTTTCCGTTGACTTGTGTGGCGCCGTTATGCCAAATCCATAGAGATCTCCGAGTCCCTCAGACAGAAAGCTGTTGATGCCTATAAGTCTGGCGAGGGATTTAAAAAGATCACCAAATGTTGTGCAAGAAAAACAATGATAAGTGGCATAGATATGTAGCCGGGTCCCGGCCTCCTTCGGTCTGATGAGGACCTCCCAGTGCCAGCAATAGCTGACATCCTTCTGAATATGGTGGGTTGTGAGGCATAGTGGGTGCAAGATAGGTAAAGTTATTGGGCGCCAGACACTTCTTGAATGTAAAAGAGATTTTATTTCTCTTAAACAGAACTTTGGGGGAGAGAGGGTTAGGGCCAGGACACCCTTAGGTAGTTGCAAGTGCAATTGTGCAGACTCCGAGACTTCTACAGGAGGACAGCCATGCAGGGAAAGGCATCCAGCAAGGCACCACATCTGCATGTGTAGGAATGCTGTCTCCTATGGCAACAGTCTTTACCAGTTCTTAACACAAAGCGTAACAGTTCCTTCACTTCCAAAATCACTTCTTGTAGTTCTTCAGCTCACTGATCTCCCAATCTCTCTCTCACTAGACCCTCTGATTATCTGCCACTGAATCCCCTGAGCTCCTCCAATCTTCCCGGTGGTATCTTCCTCAAGTGTCACCCCCGCTTCTCTGCTGGGTCCCTAGCTTGGCACTTAGGCCACTTTCACACTGGGGCAGTTTGCAGGCGTTATTGCGCTAAAAATACCGCCTGCAAACCGCCCCAAAACAGCCTCCGCTGTTTGTTCAGTGTGAAAGCCCCGAGGGCTTTCACACTGAAGCGGTGCGCTGGCAGGAGAAGAAAAAATCTTCTGTCAGCCGCATCTTTGGAGCGGTGAAGGAGCGGTGTATTCACCGCTCCTAAACCGCTCCTGCCCATTGAAATCAATGGGATAGCGCGGCTATACTGCGGCAATACCGCGGCTATAGCCGCGCTATACGAGGGGTTTTAACCCTTTTTCGGCCGCCAGCGGGGGGGTTAAAACCGCACCGCTAGCGGCCGAATACCGCAGTAAAACAGCGCTAAAAATAGCGCTGTTTTACCGCCGACCCCCACTACCGCCCCAGTGTGAAAGGGGCCTTACAGATACTCCTCAAGCTTCACCCCACTGGCCTGATCGGTCCCTGGCTTGACACACAAGGCTGCTCTGCAAGCGTCTCCTCCGCTGGTTGGGTCCCTGACTTGACACCTACTGAAGCTTCCCGATTCTTCACCGTGCCCGTTCAGTGAGAATACTGCTCCGGTACTTGCTTCAGTTACTCACGGTAGTCCCCGGTAATAAGGTGGATGGTCCCTTAGTGGTGACAGCTTCCCCTCTACCTCCGACTAGACATGTGCACTGCCAAAAAATGTGTTCGTTTTCCTTTTCGTTTAATTTGTTTTTTTTGTTTTTCGGGTCATTCGTTATGATCGCAATTCGTAAATTCATACATTCGTACATTTGTAAATTAGAACATTCGGAAATTTGGAAATTCGAAATTTGAAAATCCGAAAATTCTAAAATCTGAAATAGTAACTAACTATTAAATTATAGGTATTGTAAGTTCCTTTCACATTTGGCTGTTAGTGAACGTTACAAATACGAATTTATCCGAAGTTACGAATTATCCGAAATAACGAATGCCTCATCTAAACAAATAGAGAGGAACAAATTAATAATAAATAATAGTAATAAAAAGTTTTTATTATCATTATTGTTATTTATTATTAATAATTCATTCCGTTCCATTCGTTTGGATATGGCATTTGTTATTTCGGATAATTCGTAATTTCGGATAAATTTGTAATTGTTACGTTCACTAACAGCCAAATGTGAAAGGAACTTACAATACCTATCATTTAATAGTTAAGTTATTATTAGTTAATAATTATTATTTCAGATTTACTCATTTACAAATGTACAAATGTGTGAATGTATGAATTTTCGAATATTCGGAAAAATTCCTTAAACTGGTTTTCGTTTATTCTGATATTAACGAATTAACAAATTTGTCGAAATTCGTTAAAAAACGAATTCAGAACGAAACGAATTGCACATGTCTACCTCCGACCACTGACAGGTTCTCCGACCGGCAGAACCGTCACTTCTGGTTGGACTGCAAGCCGCAATCCCAATCCTGCACTGCCCTCTTTCTTCTGGATAGGACCTCACACAGCCTGGCAGCCACATGCCCCCGGGATAGGTCCAATCTCCGACCTAGCATCCCGGGCAATACAACACACGTCCACCCAGACAGCCGTCCAGGAGACACAGACCCCTGATCACCTGACTCCCCTCAAATACATAGGTTCTCCCAGCAGGCCATGGGATTCAAGAATACCCCTGCTCAATGGCTGAGACACCCCATATACTCCTAATCTGTCCTTGCAATGCCCTTATCTTATCTACTGCCATCAGGTACCCGGCCACCTAGCGGCAGAAGAGAGAAATGCAGCCATTCCAGACTTAGGATGGAATCAATGGATCCCCTAGCAATCAGCCAAGGCAACCACACCTGGCAGGTAAATTTAGGAGCAACCCCACCTAAACATCAGGGGGCTACATCTAGGGCTGGGATGAGGGGTGGGCAGGAGAGGCAGTGGTGGGGGGAGAGGGGGGCACCTGCTCACAACAAACTCCAAATCAGTTTCTGGCAACCAGCAGGCCGCGGCTTGATGCTTCGCACTGTGCCTGTGTAACTTCCCTCTAGAAAGCAAGAGATTGGCCGGGCACGTGCAGTGCACACTACCCGCCAACCATGGGCAGCTTGAGCAATGGGGCAGACAATGGGCACACAGGGGTACACCCATTCTATGTCATACATGAGCAGTGGGGGAGGGGGGAACAGTTCTGCATCCTCTGTTTAAATATGTTGGAAAAGTCAACAATTTCCATGGGGTGTACTTACTTTTTGCACATGACTGTATAACTGCTATGTGTGTATTGTGAATCTGGATGGCAAGTTTTAAAAAAAACAAAAAAGCAAAACAAAGGAAAGACATTTTGGAAAACATTTTTGGAAAGTTTCAAACATTGAAAAAAAAACGGTTTCCTAGCCGTCCAGTGACGATTGTGACCACAGTAGACCACAATTAAGTGTCCAAATCTACGGTCAGGCAGCTGACTCCAGACACGGAGATCCTTTACGTATCGAGAACAAAAGAAAAGACAGAGCGCCTCATCCTTGTGAAGTATGTAATAGTTTATTATATAAAGCTCATACAATAGGTACTCATAAGAGTGAAGCAATCAGTCACAGGACTCTGATGAAGGGGGAGTGGCCCCAGAAACACGTTAGCAACAATATGCAGTGCTGGCTGCAATCTGCGTTCTGATTCATTGTATAATCACATGAATCTGGCCTGATCATGTCAGGTTTACCCTAACTGTGGATTTTACTCAAGATTGATTGCTTCACTCTATATACGTAAGTGTCTTCTAATAAACTATGTGTCATTTTCCAAGGACACGGCACTCTGTTGTTTCTTTTCTTCTTCATATAAAATATAGATTACTTATGTACAATAGTAGACTTAACACAAAGGATAGACAGTTGCATTGGGGGTTATTTACTAAAACTGGAAGGTGCAAAATCCGGTGCAACTGTAAATACAAACCAATCAGCTTCCAGGTTTTATTGCCTAAGCTTAACCACTTACCAACCGGGCACTTAAACCCCCTTCCTAACCAGACCAATTTTCAGCTTTCGGTGCTCTCTCATTTTGAATGACAATTACTCAGTCATGCAACACTGTAGCTATATGAATTTTTGTCCTTTTTTTTCACACAAATAGAGCTTTCTTTTGGTGGTATTTAATCACCGCTGGGTTTTTTAGTTTTTGCGCTATAAAAGAAAAAAGACTGAAAATTCAGCAAAAAAAAAAATGCATTTTTCTTCGTTTCTGTTACAAAATTTTGCAGGTTAGTAATTTTTCTTCATATATTTTGGCCAAAATTTATACCACTACATATCTTTAAAAAAAATAACCCAAATCAGTGGATATTATTTGGTCTTTGTGAAAGTTATAGAGTCTACAAGCCGTGGTGCCAATCTCTGAAAATTGATCACACCTGAAATACTGACGGCCTATCTCATTTCTTGAGACCTGAACAAGCCGGGAAAGTACAAATACCCCCCAAATGACCTCTTTTTGGAAAGTATACAGTCCTGGGTATTTAGTAAGAGGCATGGCACGTTTTTAAAGTTGTGATTTTTTTCCCCACAATTCTTTACAAAATCAAGATTTTTTTTCACAAAATTGTTATATTAGCAGGTTATTTCTCACACACAGCATATGCATAGCACAAATTACACCCCAAAACACATTCTGCTACTCCTCCTGAGTATGCTGATACCGCATGTGTGAGACTTTTACACAGCCTGGCCACATACAGAGGCCCAACATCCAGGGAGCGCCTTCAGGCGTTCTTGGAGCATAAATTACACATCTAATTTCTTGACTACCTCTTACACTTTTGAAGGCCCTGGAGAACCAGGACAATGGAAACGCCCCAAAATGACCCCATTTTGGAAAGAAAATACCCCAATGTATAAACTATGAGGCATAATGAGTCTTTTGAACGTGTCATTTTTTTCTACAAGTTTTTGGAAAATGTGTAAAGAAAATGAAAAACGCATTTTTTTTTTTACACAACGTTGTCCATTTACACAATGTTTTTAACACACAGCATGTACATACCAAAATTACACCCCAAAATAGATTCTCTTACTCTTCCTGAGTACGGCGATACCACATGTGGGAGACTTTTCCACAGCCTGGCCACATACAGAGGACCAACATGCAGGGAGCACCATCCAGTGTTCTAGGGGCATAAAATCTAATTTGACTACCTATTACACTTTTGTGAGGCACTGTACTGGCATGGATGTGGCATGGATGAGCATGAATGGGGATGGATGAGCTGTGGATGGGGATGGCTGAGCATGAATGAGTATGGCTGAGTATGGCCGGGTACGGATGGGTATGGCTGAGTATGGCTGGGCATAGATGGGATGGCTGGGTACGGCTGAGTATGGCTGGGTACGGCTGAGTATGGCTGGGTATTGCTGGGTATGGCTGAGTATGGCTGGGTATGGCTGGGTATTGCTGGGTATGGCTAGGTATGGCTGAGTATGGATGGGTATGGCTAATTATGGATGGGGGTGTATGGGATGGTTTAGCATGGATGAGTATTGCTGAGGATGGATGGATGGCTGAGCATGGATGGATGGATGAGTATGCTGAGTATGGATGGCTGAGCATGGATGGATGAGTATGCTGAGTATGGATGAGTATGGATGGGTGAGTATGCTGAGTATGGATAAGGATGGATGGCTGAGTAAGCTGAGTATGGATGAGGATGGATGAGTATGCTGAGTATGGATGAGTATGCTCAGTATGGATGGCTGAGCATGGATGGATAAGTATGCTGAGTATGGATGAGTATGGATGGGTGAGCATGGATGGATGGATGAGTATGCTGAGTATGGATAAGGATTGATGGCTGAGTATGCTGAGTATGGATGGGTGAGCATGGATGGATGGATGAGTATGCTGAATATGGATAAGGATGGATGGATGAGTATGCTGAGTGTGGATGAGGATGGATGGATGAGTATGCTGAGTATGGATGAGGATGGATGGATGAGTATGCTGAGTGTGGATGAGGATGGATGGATGAGTATGCTGATTATGGATGAGGATGGATGGATGAGTATGCTGAGTATGGATGGGTGAGCATGAATGGATGGATGAGTATGCTGAGTATGGATGGGTGAGCATGAATGGATGGATGAGTATGCTGAGTATGGATGAGGATGGATGAGTATGCTGAGTATGGATGAGGATGGATGGATGAGTATGCTGAGTATGGATGAGGATGGATGAGTATGCTGAGTATGGATGAGGATGGATGGATGAGTATGCTGAGTATGGATGGGTGAGCATGGATGGATGGATGAGTATGCTGAGTGTGGATGAGGATGGATGGATGAGTATGCTGAGTATGGATGAGGATGGATGAGTATGCTGAGTATGGATGAGGATGGATGGATGAGTATGCTGAGTATGGATGGGTGAGCATGGATGGATGGATGAGTATGCTGAGTATGGATGAGGATGGATGGATGAGTATGCTAAGTATGGATGAGGATGGGTGGATGAGTATGCTGAGTATGGATGAGGATGGATGGATGAGTATGCTGAGTATGGATGAGGATGGATGGATGAGTATGCTGAGTATGGATGAGGATGGATGGATGAGTATGCTAAGTATGGATGAGGATGGGTGGATGAGTATGCTGAGTAGTATGGATATGGATGGATGAGTATGCTGAGTATGGATAAGGATGAGTATGCTGAGTATAGATAAGGATGAGTATGCTGAGTATGGATGAGGATGGATGGATGAGTATGCTGAGTATGGATGAGGATGGGTGGATGAGTATGCTGAGTAGTATGGATATGGATGGATGAGTATGCTGAGTATGGATAAGGATGGATGGCTGAGTATGCTAAGTATGGATGGGTGAGCATGGATGGATGAGAATGCTGAGTATGGATGAAGATGGATGGATGAGTATGGATGAGGATGGATAGATGAGTATGGATGAGTATGGGTGAGGATGGATGGATGAGTATGGATGGATGAGTGAGTATGGATGGGTGAGTGAGTATGGATGGATGAGTGAGTATGGATGGGTGAGTGAGTATGGATGGGTGAGTGAGTATGGATGGGTATGCTGAGTATGGATGAAGATGGATGGATGAATATGGATGAGGATGGATAGATGAGTATGGATGAGGATGGATGAGTATGGGTGAGGATGGATGGATGAGTATGGATGGGTTCAGTGAGTATGGATGGATGAGTGAGTATGGATGGATGAGTGAGTATGGATGGGTTCAGTGAGTATGGATGGGTGAGTGAGTATGGATGGGTGAGTGAGTATGGATGGATGAGTGAGTATGGATGGGTTCAGTGAGTATGGATGGATGAGTGAGTATGGATGGATGAGTGAGTATGGATGGGTTCAGTGAGTATGGATGGATGAGTGAGTATGGATGGATGAGTGAGTATGGATGGGTTCAGTGAGTATGGATGGGTGAGTGAGTATGGATGGGTGAGTGAGTATGGATGGGTGAGTAAGTATGGATGGGTGAGTGAGTATGGATGGGTATGCTGAGTATGGATGGGTGAGTGAGTATGGATGGGTATGCTGAGCATGGATGGATGGGTATGTATGGATGGATGGCTGGGATGGGCCCACAGCGCTGCTGCCACTGATCTCTCCCCTCTCCCCTCACACTGCAACAATAGGTACGGGGAGGGGAGAGAGGAACAGGACTTGACACCGGTTTGTTTACAAGTGATCGATTCGTCATTTCACGGAGAGATCACGTGGTAAACGGCCGATATCGATGGCCGTTTACCGTGATCTGTGATGCCCCGGCGGTCACGGATGTTCCCGGGTGTGCGCCCCAGGGGGCACGCGAGAGCGGGATTCTGGGAGGACATCATAGTACGCCCTCCCAGAGTTATCCGACCGCGCTGCAGCCGTCATTCAGCTATGGCGCGGTCGGCAAACGGTTAATTGAACAAGCTGAAGATAGAAGCTGATTGGCTCCCATGCACAGCTGCTCCAGATTCTGAGTGCTCCAGTTTTAGTAAATCTCCCCCATTGTGTCATTATCTCTAAGCAAAGAGTTACATAGAAGAGGAAGTGAAGTATCGGCACTCAGAGCCAGGCAGCTGCTGCAAAAGCCAGAAGAATCTCAGGCTGTCTGAATAGAGCAATAATACAAAAATCATCTTAGAATTGATCACTCCTGAGGCCTCATGTACACTGCAGTGCTAAACAGTCGGGCGTTTTATTTCAGCAGCCCCTGAACTCTCCTCTATGTTATCCCATGTGTACACTCCGTCCTTTATAGTAGGTCAGAGGCAGCTGAGATATGGGCATTTTTTTGAAAGCAGATAAATCACATTCAGGACTGTAGTTTACTGGCATTTCAAATTTTTAAACATTTAAAATGTGAAAAAAACATCAAAAACACAATTTTTACCACATGCTGTTGTCTGCAAGCTTGATCCACCATCAAGGAGGGAGAGAGAGAGAGAGGGGGGGGGGAGGGGGAGGGAGAGAGAGAGAGAGAAAGGGGGGGGGGGAGAGCGCAAGGAGAGAGTGGGGGAGGAGAGAGAGGGAGGGGAGGAGAGAGAGATAAAGGGGGTGAGAGAGAGGAGGGGAGAGAGCGGGGGAGAGGGAGGGAGAGGAGAGAGAGGGGAGAGGAGAGAGAGGGAGAGAGAGAGAGAGAGAGAGAGAGAAAGGGGGAGAGAGAGGGAGGGGGAGGAGAGAGAGAGAGAAAAGGGGTGAGAGA
>JBBGZY010003071.1:0-36287 GCA_037952925.1 Lithobates clamitans
CTAAAAGCTGAGCCTTTTTTTTCATGGATATGATCTCTCTCTCTGAGGTGCTGCTACCCACAGATACCATATATGATATATACCTACCTACCCACCATATGAGAGGTGCTTGTACCCTCAGGTACCTACCATATATACCCCATAGTACATGTCTACCTGTTAATGTACACGGGAGCTTTGGACCTCCTCAGTTATCCACCCCATGCATATACTCCCATATAACCCTCAGCTATATCCTGTATGTGGTTCCACCATTATAAGGAAAGTGACCCTGACAAGTGCCTGTGTGTCTGATACCTGAAGCCCCCCCCAATGCCACCCATCCCCCCCATATGTGGGAATACTCCTCCCTGATACCTGGATCATCCTGCACAGTAATCCCACATCCACAGCACTCAGACAAGTGGGGACCCCCCCCCCAATTGTTTCCATCAGCGGTGTCCAACCTTTTGACCTTCCTGGGCCACATTAGCAGAATCCGAAAATGCAGCATTTACTTCCCCTGCTGCTGGGGCTTTTGCAAACATGGCCACCCCAGCAGCCCCCCCCCCCCTCCCCCCAGCCATGCATTTGCTTGACTTGTCAATGTAGGATGCCACTGCTGCTGTGTTAACACGGAATCCCCAGCGCCCCTACAGACGTGCATTTGGCTGGCTTATCAATGTTTGCTCTTGCACTGCATCTCTACAGACATGCATGGGCTGGGCTTGTCTGTGTCGCCTGCCGTGGCTCTGTGTGCACGGCATCCCCCAGCGTCCCTCCAGACAAGCATTTGCCTGGCTTATCATTGTATGCTGCCACAGCTGCTGGGTTTGCATGGCATCCACAGACATGCATGGTCTAGGCCACTATGTGTGCACGGCATTCCTGGCGTCTCTACAAATGTGCATGAGCCGGGCTTGTCTGTGTCTGCCGCCATGGCTGCTATGACTGCCCCCCCCCCCCCCCCCTATTTCTGACAATCTTATTATATTTGTGTATATTGTGTCCTTGCAGGGCTATGTGAAGAGACAAGCGCTGTACGCCTGCAGTACCTGCACCCCAGATAAAGAGGAGCCTGCCGGGATATGTCTGGCCTGTACATACAAGTGTCATGAAGGCCACGACCTGTTTGAGCTCTACACCAAGAGGTACCCCACCCCCCAATCCCTCCTATATAATGAGAGCCTTTCGCCCGCCCTCTGCTCTCCCTCTGTGTAATTAACGTGTTTCTTTTGTTTTCTGCAGGAACTTTCGCTGCGATTGTGGAAATGCCAAATTTAAACAGCTGGAGTGCAAGTTATATCCGGTACGTACCGACATTTATAATGGTATCAGACACCTGCTATAAGTATCTATAGTGGAGGGACGCCAGGCTTTATAATGAGGACAAGTGGATAAGTAGTGCTGGACTCTGGGGCTGCCCTATTTGTTTTCCTATCCCATGGTACTGTTAGTGGTGTTTGTTATCTGATTCCCACACCTCCCCTGGTTTGTAGTGTAACCAGTTGGGCTCCAGAGCAATTTTTTTCATTTTTCGCATATATGTAAAAAGTTTCATTTTTGGCAATAAAATGACTTAAAGCGGAGTTCTGCCGGTTTAAAAAAAAAAAAAAATACTGCAGCTGCTGACTTTTAAAATATGGACAGTTGCCTGTCCAGGGCACCCGCGATGTCCTCACCCGAAGCTGATCCGTCCGTCGGCTCCAGGTGGAGGCGCCACCATCTGCGGTAAGGGAATCAGGAAGTGAGGGCCTTGTGGCTTCACAGCCTGGTTCCCTACTGCGCGAGTCTCGCTGCGCAATTCCACTGGTCCCTGCTGTCTTCTGGGACCTGTGTCTTCCAGAAGACGGCGGGGGGGAACGGAGGAGGCGCCGGATATATCGGCTATCTATGCCCGGAAGTGGGAGCAAATACCTCTATTAGACAGGTATCTGCTCCCCTCCCCCCCCACTGAAAGGTTCCAAATGTGGCACCGGAGGGGGGTAGGATTCTGAAAAGCGGAAGTTCCATTTTTGGGTGGAACTCCGCTTTAAAACCCTCAGAACATTACATATTTTTTTTGAAAGCGGAAGCCCTGTAGAATAAAAAGGGGATAGTTGCAAATTTTTATGTCACATTTACACAACTGTTTATTACATTTTAATTTTCAGGACAAAAATATAACAAAATTTAATTTTAGTGCAAAAACTCACAATATAAAACACATTTTTAGTTGATTTTAAAAGATGAGGTTGCATCAAGTGAATAGATAACCCAACATTCCATGTCTTAAAATTGCGTGCCCCCGCGATATCGCCAAATACAATGGTGCCAAAAATCACCATTAGGTGACACTTTAAAGGCCTTTACAGCTCATCAGTTTAGAGTTAACGAGGAGCTGTTGTGCTAGAATTATTGTTCTTACTCTGACGTTCACCATGATGTCACATGTGTGGTGTGACTGCGTTATACACATGCATGCGCACCCTGGGCTTGCATTTGCACAGGTGTGCGGGGCAATGGGGGTTACATATATATGTTTTTTTTCAAACTTTTTATTTATGTTTATGTATGAAAAGTTTGATATATATATATTTTCAAACTTTTCTTTTATTTCTCTGTTTTTACTTGGTATCACAAGGAGTTAATAAACCCCTATGTGATAATATTGGGCAGGTGACAGGTACTCTTTTTTTTTTTTTTTTTTTTTTTTTAATGGAGACATTAGGGGACCCCAATGTTTCCCCTACCCTTCACACCATCTAGCTAAGCACTGATCGGCTTGGTTAGAAGTGTTCTCTGGCTGTAATGGCCAGGAAATAGTGCATCTGAAACCAGAGGTGACATCACTTCCAGTTTCGTTGTTTGCATGTGAGATCGAGGCATGGGAGCACTTTTTATTTATTTGTTATTTTTTTTAAATTTCTTTTATTTTGCATTTTTACCCTGTCCCTTTTAATTATTTATTTATTTTTGATCACTTTAATTCATATTACAAGGAATGTAAACAACCCCTTGTAATAGTAATAAGGAATACAGGTCTTCTGTATGGAGAGATCTGGGGACTAAAAGACCCCAAATCTCTTCCTAACCTTCAAAAGCAAAAGAACAAAAAAAAAAAAAAATTGATCTTTTGCTTTTATATATAAAAAAAATAAAAAAGTTTACATCCACTTCCAAAGCTGATCTACTCTGATCGCTTTAGAAAGAAAAAAAATTTCTTTCAGCCTAGACTGGAAGTGACATCATGACGTCGCTCTGGTCCTCCAAAGCCATAGAGTTAACCAAAGAGTGCTAACTCTTTGATCACCTATGGGAGCAGCTGGTCTCACCGTTGGATCGTTTCTCGGGTGAACCGGCAGAAACGATGTGCCCGAAGGACACCAGTGAGCCTCAGGAGGAGAGGGGTATTGGCTTCAGCCATAATACCGGTAAACAACTTGCAGACCACAACGTATACGGGGGATTTTTATTTTAGAGCGGTGATGTAATTTAGGATGAGTGTGGTGGGATTGGCTGCATGCAATTGTTGAGTTTATTATTGTGATCTGTTTTGTCTTACAGGATAAAGAGAAGAAAAACCTGGCTAATAATTACAATGACAATTTCTTTGGCTTGTACTGCACATGTAAGAGACCGTATCCTGATCCTGAGGACGAGGTGAGCACATTGTCAGGTTCTTGTACTATCCTTTACAGTCCATTCACACTCATGCGACTTAAAAATTGTGTGACTTTGATGCAATTTTGTTGCAAGTCTGACTATTCATATCATGCAGGTGCAACTTTCATGTGTCTTTTGAGGGTTTACACTGAAGTCTATGGCCCTCATATCGCATGAACGTCAGACCAAACTAGCGCAGGAGCTACTTTTAAATTCACTGCGACCTTAAGTCGCACAGATATGAACAGTACTCATTGGGAAACATGGGGTGTGACTTGCTATGCGACTTTGGGACCCAATTATAATTATTCAGGGTGGTTCTGCACTGTTTTAGACCCCATACACACTTAGATTTTCTGCAGATTTTTTTTTCTTCAGATTTACCAAAAACATGTAGTGGAAGGGCCTGCCTGATTGCATACAAATTGAAACTCTTAAGGTTTGACCTCATATTATATGGTTTTGGTAAATCCTGAAGACAAAAATACAATAGTGTGTATGGGGTCTTGTGACGGGAGGGCCCGTGGAACCAAGAATCCCTTGGAAAGGTTGGGAAACCCATGTTTCAGCTCCCCATGCACTTCTCATCCTGGCACAGGGTGACTGAGAAAATATATCTTTTATTACTTAAAATGGGACAGTAATATTTATTCACAATATCTCTCAGGATATATGGAAAGACTATTCTTGGTTTGTTTGATTCTGAACTCAACATGTTAGTTGAGAGAGCTGATCACATTGGCCTCTGTACAATGTAGGAGACGGGCCGACTCCTGCTGGATCTCCTGCTATTGTGAGAAGGAGTCCTGTGTTTATACTTATGATAATGTATAATCTACTGTGTGAAGCTCGGTGACAACAAGTCTGACCTGTAGTGAAATCCTGATTAATCATAACAATGCTCAGAAGGGCACGGAGTCACATCGGCTGCTTTAAGGCATTAGTTAATTAGCTCATGTTAATTCTGTTCTGGTTACAGGTGTATTGTTAGAGTAATATGAGCAGGAGGGGGAAACCTCCTCTTCTACTGTATAGAAGACTTGTATTTTGGTTCTAATAAACAGTCCATGTTCAGCAACTAAACGAGTATCGTCTTGTTTTGCGCTTGTGAGCGGTTGGAATATCTGATATCTATATTCAGACTGGGAGGAAGCGGTATATGACGAAAGCACTCAAGCGGAGTGTGGGACGTTTCTTTACAGGTCTAATACCAGAATTTATCATATGATTTTTGTCTCTTACAGACCCCAGATGAGATGATCCAGTGTGTAGTGTGTGAGGACTGGTTTCATGGCCGGGTAAGTGCTGATTCCTGTAAACTTTAGTGTCTTGGGTAATATTTGAACCCTTTTTGTAAACTAATAACAACAGATTTCCCTCAGGATTTGACCATGAGAATGTGTATCCCCTTTCCAGTTAAAAAGAATTTAAAACTTTGTTTTTTTTTTTTTTTGCGAGGGCTGAAACTTGATTGCCATGTACAATGCAAATTTTTACTGTATCGCAAAAAACATTAACAGTCTAATTTTACAATCACATTTTAATTTTTGCAGCACCTAGGGGCAGTTCCACCAGAGCACGTTGAGTTTCATGAGATGGTGTGCCAGGGCTGTATGGATCGCTGTTCTTTTCTTTGGGCCTACACTGCCAAGTTAGGAGGTAAGAACTGCATTCTCAGTGATGTCACCTCTCTCTAGTGAATGGATAGGCTGCTTTCTCAGTGATGTCACCACTCTCTAGTGAATAGATAGGCTGCATTGCAAAAAGGAGGTCCTAGTAATGAAGTACCTAGCATACAGGGTGACTCTGTAGGTACTTTAAAGTCATTTGTGCCAACGTCCCTGACAATGTATTGTGGGCATCAAGAAACTAAGTAATGGGACTTTGGGGGCACAACTGTATTAAACTACAAAACATTGGAGGTGGGATTGAAAGAACGCTGCAGGTCTGGTATTCCAAGGTGGTATGTATAGTCTCTAGATGCTCTACATGTTTCAAGTTGACAGGGAACGCTTCTTCAGGAGCTAGAGGTTCTATTAAAAATACATACAGACAGAGAAAACATGTATCATAATCACAATAATTGTAAACTATTATCAGAGTAAAAGCTGCCAGAAAGTGCAGGTAATGACTATGTTGGAAATTATGACCTCCCATGGTGAAACAAGGCAAAGGCTCTATAAAAGATTAAGGTCTCAGATGGAAGGACAGTACAACCTAGTGGTCCAGGGAGACCCAAACACGAGGCCTAAAAAAGCTTTTGATGATATATATTATAATAAGTAGGTAGAGATGGGTGAGCTCTATAGAAAAACCAAAAAATTGGCGTCCATCTATGATCATAAGTAATTAATTAAAGCTCCAATTAACAGAGAAAGGGGGAACAGGGGAGGGGGAAGGGAAAGAGAGACAGGGCAAGAAGGGGAAGAGGGGATAATGGTAAAGGGGGGAAGGGGAAAAAAAAAAAGAGGAGGAAAGAAAAAGAAATGGCAAAGGGAGGAAAGGGAGACAGACCGGAAAGTGAAGAAAGAGGTGAATTATAATTGAAGTATTGACAAAAAATTAAACAACACCAGGAAAACGAACGCTTACCAAAAAGATGTAGTGAAGAGATATGCTCACAATGGTACAATTAATCAGCAGGTTGCTGTTAGTGATTAACAGTAAAAATATATATATATATCTGAGATGAATCAGATAGGCAACAGGCAAGGACAGGGCCTCCCAAGTGTATATCACATCAGCTAGTCGTGGGTAGAAGGAATAGCTTGTATAGGCTGTGGTTCTATTATCCAAGGGAAACAGAAGCAAAGATAATGATCGGGGTCAGTTACAAGACCAATCTTTGTTTGCATATAACAAAAGAAAAACGCCAATAGGTGAGCTTACCCCGAGATAAGTAGGAAGAGGATTGGGAGTGCGCCACTCTCTTCAGCCAGTGCCTAGTTTATGCCTCTCAACCAAACCACAACAAGGCCCCATATATAGGGACGCCCAGACCGGAAGCTGCCGGTCTAATTGACACCGCGTCTCCCGGCCCCATTGCAGGCAGTTGCGCAGGCGCCGGACCACGTCAACCCCACGTACAACGACGCAGGCGTGGCAGGGGTAACTCTGCGCATGCACCGAACTAAGGCCCGGAGAGACGAGGCCCGGCCAATGCGCAGACTGCAAAGGCGGCGACAATGGGAACCCAATCGGGTCCCAGTGCCCCCGTCAATCGCCGCACATCCAGTCGGAGATTCGAACCGGATGTGCGGCGCTGTGCGATGGAAACCACCAAGAGTATTGGCCAGACAATACCATAGGAGACCAACACTAAGGGCACAATACCAAGGATCACCACAGGAGGAAGGAAATAATATAGAAAAACAGGATTGTACATTTACTGTGAAAAATAGCATATACATGATTACATTAAACATGTAGAGCATCCAGAGACTATACCACCTTGGAATACCAGACCTGCAGTGTTCTTTCAATCCCACCACCATACTCCTCCCTTATTCTACATCAGGGGAAGTTTATCCTTGTTTCCACTTGAATTAAATGTTTGAATTGTCTATATTTAGCTACGGAGGAATACTTAAGAGACTGCAGGATAGGTTCCATTAGGGTGTATTTAACTGAGATGTATGCCTGAATCAGACTTGTTTTTAAATTTTCATGGATAGGCTGCATTCTCAGTGATGTCACCGGTCTCTAGTGAATGGATAGGCTGCATTCTCAGTGATGTCACCGGTCTCTAGTGAATGGATAGGCTGCATTCTCAGTGATATCACCTCTCTCTAGTGAATGGATAGGCTGCATTCTCAGTGATGTCACCGCTCTCTAGTGATTGGATAGGCTGCATTCTCAGTGATGTCACCGGTCTCTAGTGATTGGATAGGCTGCATTCTCAGTGATGTCACCGGTCTCTAGTGAACAGGTAGATTGCCTTCATTGAATATCTTGTGTTCGCTTGCAGTTCCTGGTGTCACCAAGATTACCAAAGCAGAAACAGAACATGAAGATGTTAAAGTTGATGATTGTCCTACGGAAACAGCTAACACTCAGAATGGACTAACAATAAAAAGTGAAGAAGTAAAGGTGGAAATAGCAAAGCTGCCAGAAGTGAAGGAGGAAGTGAAGGAGGAAGTGAAACCAAGCTGCCCATCCACCAGCAGTGATCAGGTAATTCCCAGTCTACAGCAGGCTCATCTGCCTATAAGCAGTCCAATGTGCATCCACTTAATATATGCTTACAGGCACCAGAGTCAGCCGGTGTAGACACAGAACTGAATGTTTGTGACTCCTTTGAGATTTTCCATCACTTCCTAGTCCTTTGTCTGCTCCTATGTCACTGGGACAGGATATGAAGTGAACCCTCCTAAATGGGTGATCACAGACTGCAATAAAATGTTCTAAAGCTTCCACACTCAGTCCAAAACTTAAAAGAACTTTCTCTAAGCATCTTCCAGGACAGCCATGAGACCTAGGGCTCCTCCTACCAGGGCAGGAAACACGTTTATGGTTCCCATAGGTCTCATAAGTGTGGCGATTGGGGTGGTATTCCTACCTTCTCCTTAGGTCCCAGAGTGGCACATCCACCAGGGGATTAGGTCTGTGGCTGCTGTCTCTGCTTCTCAGTGTATGGGGAATGCCAGCACTGCGGTGTACATCTGAGGTCCTGTCCGCGATTCGCATGGCGGCAGTCGGACTGTTTCCTCTGTTAAACAGCCTGGCTGGAGTGTGCAGTAGAAGAGAGGAAGCCGCGCGCGTGGAGGGGCGGAACTTATGTGTTCCAATCTGGCCCACAGGAAGTACCCGGCGGGGTCACATCCCGTGACCTTTTGACGTCACCAGCAGGCGTTGGAGACCGTAGTTCCTGTCTCTAAAACAACGCGAACAGGGACGCTCGGAGGTTGGTATTTGAAAAAGTCAAACCCAGCAGAGGCTGCTGACCACTACAGGGGCGGGATGGACTCCTCTGCCATACCTGCACAGGGAGCAGAAGCAAGCCCTAACACCAGCACCTTACAGGTAAGCCTGAAGTGTATTTTACTTTCTTGCACATCCTGTGAGTGTTCTCCCCCTTGTAACCAGTAGGGGCTAGGTGAAGGGGACACATTTTCCTTTCCTCCTGCCCGGGGTGTTATGGAGTGTATGTGGCGTAAAATTCATTGGTCATTTGTACTCTTTCAGGCCAAGACTCGGGACAAGGCCCAAGCACAGCCACCAAAAAGGAAATGTGCGGTTTGCAGAAACAAATTGAGCTCCTCATGGAGCAAAGCAGTTTTCTGCACCTGTATAGATAAGTTAAGGATGACCTGGTAGTCTCCTGTCAGAAAATGCTGACTTCTGTTAGAGATGAGCTTACGTCTATGTTTAGCTAGTTTAAAACTGATAAGTTTCAAGTCTCCTCAGAGGGTCCATCTCCGGTTAGGACTTCAGCCAATCCTAGAGCTCCACAGCAGAGTGCGGAGAGTGAAGACTCTGAGGTTGAAGCCAGATCTGCCCTTTCTTCTCCGGAAGAATGAGGGTCAGATACAGGGCCCAGGGATAGAGAATCCACCAAGGGATCGAGGTATAAGATGTAGAAGCCATGGGCAAGATTTCATCAACGCCCATTACAGCTGTTTCTACTAAGCAACTGGGACGAAGACGCAATTTCCCTGGAATCAAGGGTCCTGTTACCCTCTAGGGTAAAAAGAAGCTTGTGGTGGTAAAGGACGCACCTTCACCTAACAAGAGGTCTACCGTGGTCCATTCCTATACCCCAGAGGATCACAACGGATGCGAGTTCCTGGGGATGGGGAGCTCATCTCAGCAACACAATGGCGCAGGGAGAATGGTCCTCAAGGGAAGCAAGAGCTTCATCGAATCAGAGAGAGCTTCTAGCGGTTCAGAAAGCCTTGCAGGTATTTCAGATGGAAATCAGGGGTCACAACCTCCAGATTCTATCCGACAATATCGATACTATTGCATACCTCAACAAACAGGGAGGTGCGAGGAGTCGAATACTTCAATCTATCGCCCAGGAGATTTTATCATGGGCAGAAGGGAATCTAGCCTCAATTACAGCAGTGCACCTGAAGGGGACACAAAACTGCCTGGTAGATTATCTCAGCCACTACCGGGTATGTCGAGACAATTGGTCCCTTCATCCCGAAATCTTTGCGGGTCTCGCCAACAGATGGGGATGTCCCGAAGCGGACCTGTTCGCAGATCAGAACAATTGCAAGACAGAGAAGTTCTTTTCTCTGAGCCCAGCAGATTAATCATTGGGGATCGATGCTCTGACGAATCCATGGCCATACAGCCTCTGTTACGCCTTCCCGCTGATCAGGCTAATTCCGGAACTTTTTTCTAGAAGAAACAGATCTTATCCTAATAGCCCCTTTTTGGCCCAAGAGGGCATGGTTTTTCCTTGTTACAAACTCTGGTCTCAGAGCCTCCACTGAGTCTTCCGAAGAGAGAAGACTTATTATCGCAGGGTCCAGTGTCACACCCACAGTTTAAGTTTTCCTTAAACTTGACGGCCTGGTATCTGAAGAAAATATACTAAGCACCCAGGGGTTCTCTGACAAAGTAGTCAAGACCCTGGTAAATTGCAGAAAACTGGTCACTGGAGCATATATTCCAAGGTCTGGAAGAAATTTAACTCCTGGTTATCTGAACTCATGATGTTGCTTCAGTTTTGGATTTTTTTTTCAAGAGGGTGTCGACAAAGGTCTTTCAGTTAGTACTTTAAAGGTACAGGCGGCAGCGATCAGTGTTTTTCTCCAATTTTCTCTCTTGGAAAATCCCACTATAGCTAAATTCTTTAAATCAATTTCTAGATCCAGGCCAGTAGTGGTTAGAAGTTGTCCAACCTGGGACCTGTCCCTGGTCCTTCAAACTCTGGTAGAATTCCCTTTTGAGCTCCTAGCCTAGAGGATACCTCTGTTAAGTTACTTACCTTAAAAATAATTTTCCTTGTGGCTATTACCTCACCTCGTAGGATAAGTGAGAATACTGGCCCTTTTCATTGATGGAGTCTTTCCTCACAATTTTTGAGGATCGGATTGTTTTGAAAACGGATCAAAGATTTCTGCCTAAAGTCGCCAGGACATTTTACAGATCCCAGGACATTGTACTGCCAAACCTTTTGTAGTTCGCCAAAGGGCGACCAAGAAAGAAAATTTAGTTTTGTTTGTTTTTTAGACGTTAGAAGAATTCTTCTCGTCTACCTTGAGGTCACCAAGACCTTTAGAAAAACAGACGCCTTGTTTGTCCTCTTTTTCAAGAGCACAGAAGGGAAACTGCATCTAAAGCCATATTGGCTAGATGGATAAAGCAAGCTATTTCTGAAACGTACGAAATTAGGGAAGTTCCTCCGCCTTTTGTCACTGCGCACTCAACAAGAGCCTTGTCTGCGTCTTGGGCTGAAAGGGCTGGAGCCTCACCGAAACAAATTTGCAAGGCTGCCTCATGGTCCAGTTTTTCGACCTTCATTAAACTTTATCGCCTGGATCTCCTATCTGCTCAGGAGCAGGCGTTTGGTGGTAAGGTCCTTCAGGCAGTTGGCCCTCCCTAGACTGGTAAGTTCTGGCTCATCGTCTCATGGGCTGTCCTGGAAGACTCTTAGAGAAAAGTTGAGTTAGACTTACCGGTAACTCCTTTTCTAAGAGTCTTCCAGGTCAGTGGTATTCCCACCCGGTTTTGTCTTGAAGTTATGTGTATTATGCCTATGTTTTTACAGGTACATCCTACGGTTCTCAAAAAATGCTGACATGGGGCCTGGAGGACCGCCCTTTTATCTGGTGGGGGGTTAACATGTTTCCTGTCCTGGTAGGAGTAGCCCTAGGTCTCATGGCTGTCCTGGAAGACTCTTAGAAAAGGAGTTACCGGTAAGTCTAGCTCAGCTTTTTGGCTGGAGTTGAGACTTTAACTTTTTGCATTGAGGTCTCACAGTTCTAGGAAATCGCTACTGAAAACTGATGTGCAGATTTTTATACACAGTAGCTGGTGTGTTCAGTCTGGTTTTTATCCTCCTTTTATTATTTATTGTTTTACAGAAATATTGTAATGGTGAATCGTCTCAGGCTGTAAGGACAGAAAAAAAATTCCACGCTGCGTGCAGACTTGAAGAATACGGAAAAGTCCAGGGGCCCGCCACGAACACTGCCACCTACTGGCCAGGCAACTGGCGCAGTCAACTCTGCAGATGTGCAGAATGCATGGTATACATGAATGATGTTTTATAGATATTCAATACTGAAGAAAAAAATCTGTGCCCGTTTGCTGCTCTGCTCTTTCCCTGCGATCCGGGAGCGGGGAGGGGACTGAGCAACACTGTGTGTGTCAATAGACACACACAGTGCTGCTCGGGATCGAGCCCGCAAGAGTGCCCCCACAGCAAGCAGGACAGGTTCTCTTTATGGAGAAATGTGGGGTCTATAAGACCCCACATCTCTCCTCCAGGCTGGAAAGCCTTCAATCAAAAAAAAACAAAAACATTTACGATCTCAGGCTTTCCAGCCGAGTCCCCGGCATTGTTTTCTTCCACCAGCCTGTATGTGACGTCACAACGTTGCACCCAGGCCCCCGAGAGTCATAGAATACCTAGGACCATCTGTCCCTCGGAAATCTGTATGGCTAACTTTTGCTGGTGGTGGATTCCTTCTCCGATCGCACGGGCGAGCTGGGAGAAGCACCGCAGGGCGGCTGGAGGGGCGGGGTTGGAAACGTCCCCTCCCGCTGCCTGTAGGAACAATCAAGCGGCTGAACAGCCTCTATGTTTGTTCTTACGATGAATGGAATCGCTAAAAATAAAGAAAAAACGGTATCTGAATGAGGCCTGTAGCTGCACCCATCATTCAGATATCACCACTGAAAGCCCAGGATGTCATCCACCGGCCTGCAGTATGAAAGTGGTTAATATAACAATCCATAAAAGCACTTGCATTTGGGTAAGTGAAGTGAGGTACATCAGAAAGTCCTGTGGGGCGAGTCTCTGCGCTTGCTGTGGTTCGTTAGCCTGGTCTCCTGCGGGCGCTGATCGTCAGCTTGGTGTATTAGCTGGAACGCACGTGAACTGCGGCGGCGTGTGACGTCGCCGGAAATGATGCAAGGCCTTTCCGAACGTGTGCTCTGCCAATGGTTGTGACAGGCGCATGCTCCTTTTTCAAGCTCAAGCAGCAACCCAGCAAGCGCAGAGACCCTCCCTATAGGATTTTCTGATGTGCTTCACTTACCCAGATGAAAGTGCTTTTATGCATTGTTTTATGCATTGTTTTATTAAATGTCATACAGTTTTTACGTCAGCGGCGTCTCTACTTTTTATCCTTTAATGAACCACCCCGAGTGCTGCAAGGCTAAGAACATTTGTGGAGTGGTTTTCCGGGGTGTATCTAAGTGATTTTTCTGGGGTCAGTAACAATTTTTCCTTGTTGGAGCAAATTGGACCATGCTTTGAGGCGGTAGGGGCGGGGCTTCTTTTTGCCTTTTTGTTAATCCTCTGAAGGTTGTGTTTTGTGTTTTTTTTTTTTTTTTTTTTCTAACTGATTTACTTCTGTATCTATACTGACTTGCCTATATGGGTCTGTCGTCTCCCCAGAAATTGTACACAGATACGGATGTGTTGTTCCTGTTGGATGAATGTGACACAGTTCAGGCTTATGAAAATAAAGGGAAATCGGAGGAGCAAGAGGCCCGAGACCCCTTGATGACCGCACTCAGCAGCATGAACCGCGTCCAGCAAGTGGAGCTGATCTGCGGTAAGACACGGGAGCTTCTGCATTGATTTCAGGACACATAGCGGTTTAGTTACTAAAACTGGAAAGTGGAAAATCCAGAGCAGCTCTGCATAGAAACCAATCTGCTTCCAGGTTTTTGTTTTTGGTCGAAGCTTAACCACTTCAGCCCCGGAAGGATTTACCCCCTTCCTGACCAGGCCATTTTTTGCGATGCGGCACTGCGTCAATTTAACTGACAATTTTGCGGTCGTGCGACATTGTACTCAAACAAAATTGATGTCCTTTTCTTTTTCCCACAAATAGAGCTTTCTTTTGGTGGTATTTGATCACCTTTGTGGTTTTTATCTTTTGCGCTATAAACAAAAAGAGGGAAAATTTTGAAAAAAAGCCATATTTTGTACTTTTTGCTGTAAGAAATATCCCCAAAAAATGTATATTAAAAAAAAAAAAAAAATTTACATACTTTTTGTACATATTTTTGATAAGAAACAATCACAATAAGCGTATATTGTTTGCCTTGTGCAAAAGTTATCGCGTCTACAAATTAGGGGATATATTTATGGCATTTTTATTATTTTTTTTTTTTTATTAGTAATGGTGGCGATCTGCGATTTTTTTTTTTTTTTTTTTTTTTTTTTTTTTTTTTTTTTTTTATCGTGACTGCGGTGGACAGATCTGACACTTTTGGGTCCATTTGACATTTATACAGCGATCAGTGCTATAAAAATGCACTGATTAAGGTGTAAATGTCACTGACAGGGAAGGGGTTAAACTCCAGGGGGCGATCAAGGGGTTAATTGTGTTCCCTCAGCGTGTTCTAACTGTAGGGGGGGATGGGCTCACTAGAACATGAGAGATCACTGGGAGCAGTAGATCTGTCATGTTGCTAGGCAGAACAGGGAAATGCCTTGTTTACATAGGCATCTCCCCGTTCTGCCTCTCCGTGCCATGATGGCGGGCCACCAGCGGGCATCGTGCGCGTGCCCACTAGCCACCGATGACAAAGTGACGTACGGGTACGTCGTTTTGCGCACCCGTGCCAGTTTGCCAATGTATGTCGGCGTGAGCCGGTCGGCAAGTGGTTAACATTACACCCCATTACTCACTGTACCTGTGCCTCCCTGCCACTCCTTTCACAGCCATCCACAATCTCCAGCAATTCTAGGTATAGAGAATGTGATGGGGGGGGGGGGGGGGTCAAGCAGGGCCCACAGGGTTAACCAATAGCACACAAATAGATATTAAAATAAGATATTCAAATGTTCTTTTAAAAAGTCCACAATGTAAAAAGAGTTGTAAGAGCGTCCATGTAAAAGAGTCCAATGCAACTTGAGTCCACTTGGGGCAGACTGATCCCAGAGCAAACCAACTCTATATAGTAACAGACAGAGGAAGAAAAAGGGAGGAAGCGCCTCTTGGTGTAGCATTTTAAGAACATTCAAGCAACCCAAATTGGCAACTCATATAATATAAGGTAATAAGGCTCATCTGTCAGCAAGACCTCTGCTATCTGCACTTCCACTATCACTGGAACCACTGTTATGTGGGGAGAGCGAGGCCAATCACATTACTTCTGTGGTGAAGATGGAGAGGCAGCTGATTGAGCGGTGGTGTCGGAACGCAGCGTGGAGAGCTGCGGTAACAGTATGACGTCATCAGGTGGTGGGGAATACAACACACGTTTTTGAGCATGCGCAGTCCCGGATGGGGATGTGCACTCTTTTCTCAAGTTAAAGTGGAGCTCCACCCAAAAGTGGAAAAGTCCACTTGTTCGCACCCCCCCCCCCCCCCCCGTCACATTTGGCACTTTTTTGGGGGGGGGGGGTATTGACAGGTACCCGCTCCCCCTTCCTGGTAAGATCGCCGCACGGCGATCTGCGTCATGTCCAGCCCCTCTTCCTTCCCCGTGTGTCCCCCAGAAGACGGGACCATTCATTAAGCGCAGCCCGACTCGCCCATGCGCAGTAAGAAACCAGCTGTGAAGCCTGCCGGTTTCCTTTACTTGCAATGCCGACGCCTGCACCCAGAGCTGATTGGTGGATCAATATATCTATTTTCTCTATATCGTTTATTCCTTGTTCGATTTATATAATCTTATGTCATTGCCACATTGTGTGTGTGTGTTTTTTTTTTTTTTTTCTTTTTTATTACATATGCTCCATCAATTGGCTGTAAGGTTAAGTTATATTATGGTTGTATTATTGATAGTATTGGTTATATTGTATTACGTTTTTCTTGTGGTGATGGTAGTATTGGGTATGTGGGAAATAGAATCAACAGAATGCTGATGTTTTTGCCCTGGATGGGCAAAGTGGCGATTTTCTCTTCAAGCAGTTCCCACCCGGCCTATTGTACAATGACGGCTGAGCGGGACCACTCTTGTTCTTGAAAGACATCGTCTCTCCCAGCATGCGCGTCCGCTCGGACACAGCGCATCACCAAAAAGGGTAAAGAGCCAATGACGTTGGCTCTTTACCATGTGATCAGCTGTATCCAATGCCAGTTATTTGGCCTTTCCTTTCCTCAGTGTTGTTGCTGTCTGAGGAAAGGAAAGCCGATGCCTGTCTTTCCTGTGACAGAGGACATATACACTGAAAATCAGTTCCCTGATTATTAGTGCAGCCTCATCAGTGAAGAAGAAAAATTACTTATTTGCAAAATTTTAAACAAGGTGTTTTTTTGTTATTTTTCTTTAAAATATTCCGTCTTTTTCATTTGTTTAGCTAGAATTAAAAAAAACTCAGTCATGATTAAGGACCAAACCCAAAGAAATTTCCAAGCTCAACTTGCCAACCAGCCTGCGACCGACCGGACTGACCTGTTCAACGATATGCATTATACAGGGGTTTTAGTCGGCACACATTTGCAAATACATATGTAAGCTACAGAGCCCCATCAAGACACCCCATTTTCTGTAGTCCTAACTTCTGAGAGTCTCCACAATGGGAGGACAGGCATTATAATGGATAGGCAGAGGGCAGGTGAAACTGGAGGGAGCCCCCCCCCCCCTCCTTTTTAAAGCTAACAGGGGCACACTGAATCCAGCACATAGCACTATGGTGGCAAAGGTGTCAGTGCGTTGCCTGACCAATATATTCAAGATACAAACAAGTGGCCACTGCCCCCCCCCCCGCACCCACCCACCCACCTATAACTGGTCTTTGCAGATAGGAGCCCTGGAAGGTGGCGATGTATGTCAAACAAATGCAAAGAAATTTCCAAGCCCAAATTACCAACCAGGTTGCGACCAACAGAATTATCCGGTCTAACGGTATTCGTTAAAAGGGGTTTAGTCTGCACACATTTGCAAATACATGTGTAAAGCTACAGAGCCCCGTCAAGGAACCCCATTTTCTGTAGTCCTAAAGAGCCCTGTGAAGGTACCCCATTTTCTGTAGTCCTAACTCTAACTTCTGAGAGTCCCCAATAAGAGCACATGCATTTTAATGGATAGGCAGAGGGCATGTGACCCTGCCTGATTAAAAAAGACCAAAAGAAAGTTCTATCTGCCTTAAAAAAAAAAAAATGCAAAAAATTTCATTTGGGTACAGTGTAGCATGACTGTGCACTTGCCAAAGTGTGACAGCACTGAAAGCTGAACATTGGCCTGGGCAGGAAGGGGGTGAAAGTGTCCGGTATTGAGGTGGTTAAGTAGCATGTAGCTCCCTTTTTACCAGCCTAGGATTTGAAGCTTGATGCAATGACTGCAACAGAATTGTTTTGTGTAGTTGACTTTGTATAAGTTGTATAAACTGTAGGAAAAAAAAAAACATTTCTAAGTCTGTGTTCTGTTTGCCCTTCTCTTTGCAGAATATAATGACCTGAAGTCAGAGCTGAGAGATTATCTGAAGAGATTTGCCGAGGAAGGGAAGGTAAGCTGGATTAAGTTTACCCATGAGTGTCTGAATCCAGTGCTTGCTATAATAAAATATCTGAACACTGCATTATAAAAGCCAAACAACGTAGCAAATAGTATTTTTTTTTTTTTTTTTTTTTTTTTTTTTTTTTTTTACTCAAATCGCATTTTTTAAATTTTTTTTTTTTAATTTTAATTAACCCCTTCGGGTCTGATCGTAAAATAAATGTTAATGCCTGAACACAACTTTGACATGTGTTCGTAAATCTGTACATCTCACCGCTACTACTTTGTGCATCCAGGTAGATTATTCTGCATTTTTCAGGACAAATTGGACTTTCATTTGGTGGTAAATGGTAATAGATATCTCCTGTTTTTTTCTTTTTTAACCACTTAAGCCCTGGAGCATTTTGCTGGCCAAAGACCAGAGCACTTTTTGCAATTCGGCACTGCGTCGCTTTAACTGACAATTGCGCAGTCGTGTGACGTGGCTCCCAAGCAAAATTCACGTCCTTTTTTTCCCACAAATAGAGCTTTCTTTTGGTGGTATTTGATCACCCCTGCATTTTTTTTTATTATTTTTTTTTTTGTGCTATAAACAAAAATAGAGCGAAAATTTTGAAAAAAAAACGCAATATTTTTTACATTTTGCTATAATAAATATCCCCCAAAAATTTATAAAAAAACATTTTTTTCCTCAGTTTAGGCCGATACGTATTCTACATATTTTTGGTAAAAAAAAAAAAATCGCAATAAGCGATTATTGATTGGTTTGAGCAAAAGTTATAGCGTTTACAAAGTAGGGGATAGTTTTTATGGCATTTTTATTAATAATTTTTTTTTTAGTAATGGCGGCGATCAGCGATTTTTATCGTGACTGCGACATTATGGCGGACACATCCGTGTCATTCTGCCAACGTACATCGGCGTGCGCCGGTCGGGAAGTGGTTAACCAAAGGAAAATTGGCCCAAAATAGTAAAAAAATAATATTTTTTTTTCTAATTCTGACTTTACATATCTTGTTACTACCATAACCTTCCACCAAAGAACAATCCAACATAAATTCCCAACAATTGCAGCGATACCAAACACATGTATCTTAGGTGTATGTACCTGTAGTACAGCGCAGAAACAGTCCCCATTTGGGTTTTTTTTTTCTTGTACAAATTGTTTATTGATGAACAGGAAAAAAAAAAAAAAAAAACGATCCAGAGTAAATGTTATCATGCGCCTGACATGAGGCGAGAATAAAGTTATATAACTGGTAACAGATCTAACATAATAGGAAACAAGCAGGTTCAAAAAAATCAACCATTGGAAGTTGAGAACCAAGCTTGCAGACTATTGCTTTTTTTTTTTGTAATCCAGCATAAAATATTACAGACAGTAACTGACACTGATACTAATTTTAACCACTTCAGCCCCAAAAGAATTTACCCCCTTCCTGACCAGGTCATTTTTTGCAATTGCGCACTGCGTCGCTTTAACTGACAGTTGCACGATCATGCGACATTGTACCCAAACAAAATCCCCATCACAAGTAGAGATTGAAAGCTTTCTGTTGGCCGCTGGGAGTGCACAGGGCGCGCGCTCTCGGCACAGCCCTGTTTACATTCTGTATACATATATATGGCCTCTCCGCGTTATTAAAGTGGATGTAAACCCTCACATATACCCAGTGAAGTGAACAGCCTCAGATGTAAAACAGAGGTAAAACAAATCTTCCTACATAAGTTTTACATGTATATCTGCTGTCTTCAGCTTTACCTACTGTTTAGAAAGTGCACATTGTGTTAGATTTTTCACTTCCTCATTTATCTGTAGGAGGAGATCATTGCTAGACACTGAGAAAGCTGATTGAAGGAAAGGCACACACCCCCTCCCCACACATGCAGAGCAGAGCATGCCTGTGAATTGTTTAGCTGGCTGCTAATCTTATAGCAACCTCCTCTGACACACAGGTCTATCTTCGGGCCTCGGAGAGCTTGTCAAAAGTTATCAGGCTGATAACAGAGGAACAGGGCAGGACAGAGCTACGGGACATAGTGCTTTGAAGAGAGATAAGAAAACACTGCAGATATTTGTACCCAGCTCAAATTTCTTGAATCAGGTTTACATCCACTTTAAGGCCCACCCGCCAAGAGGCTGTATATGTGCGTACCACCGGTGTGAAGAGGTTAAAAATGCTTTTTTTTTTTTGTTTTCTTTTAAATCCTGCCCAGAATATACTGACCATGACCTTTGACTCCCGGCATCACAGCTGGTGCCTCCCGAGTTTCGTACTGTCTATGCATGGCTTTAGGGCTTGATAAGGACTGTCAAAATCTTAACAGCATTACTAAGAAACAAAAAAAATCCTGACCCAAACACTAACCCTTCTTCCTGCTTTCTTTCTTCTCTCTCCTTCTTCTCTCTCCTTCTTCTCTCTCCTTCTTCTCTCTCCTTCTTCTCTCTCCTTCTTCTCTCTCCTTCTTCTCTCTCCTTCTTCTTCCTTTTCCTCCTCCTTCTTTCTCCTCCTCCTCCTCCTCCTCCTCCTCCTCCTCCTCCTCCTCCTTTCTCCTCCTCCTTTCTCCTTCTTCTTCTTTCTCCTTTCTCCTTCTTTCTCCTTTCTCCTTCTGCACCTTCTTTCTTCTTCTGTCTCCTTCTTCTCCCTCCTTGTCCCTCCTCTCTCCTTTTTTCCTTCTCCCTCCTTTTTTCCTTCTCCCTCCTTTTTTCCTTCTCCCTCCTTTTTTCCTTCTCCCTCCTTTTTTCCTTCTCCCTCCTTTTTTCCTTCTCCCTCCTTTTTTCCTTCTCCCTCCTTTTTCCTTCTCCCTTCTTTTTCCTTCTCCCTCCTTCTTTCTCCTTATCTTTCCTCTCTATTCAGAGAGAGAACAGACAGGGGCAGGCTTTATAGTGACTTATCACTGTGATAGGCAATCAGAGGCTATCGGATCGCAGCGATCAGGTGACCCAGAACCAAGAGTCCTGGGCCCCAATCGTTAGTACGGGACTAAGAACTCCCCGTGAAAGGGCGGTCTCTGTGCTGGGAGCGTGTTGTGCGGCACTCCTTTGGCACAAAGTCATAAACGCAGATATGCAGCTCCTGCTTTACAGGTATTGGCAATTTATATATTTAACCACTTGTCCTCCGGAAGATTTCACCCCCCCATCATGACCAGGCCTATATATATATATATATATATATATATATATATATATATATATATATATATATATATATATATATATATATATATATATATATATATATACTACTAGTGGTGATCAGCGTTTTATAACTGGACTGCGAAAGGTGCAGCTGGAAATCTGACACTAACTGGCACTAGGGGGGAACTAACTAACTGCCACTGACTTAATTGTACACAGTGCTGGCCCAGGGGGGCGTGCATCGCAGCGGGTGCCTCCTGAGTTTTGTACCGTCTATGCATGGCTTTAGGGCTGGATAAAGATTGTTTAAATCTTAACTGCATTACTAAAAAGTCCTGGCACAAGCATGTGATCGGTAAAGTCTGAGGGTGTCTCCGGACTTGTTCCAGGTCAGAGACTCGCTGAGAGTGAAGGGGGGGGGGTAAAGACTGTTCCGGGGGTTTGCAGTTTAGACCTCCCAAGTCTTTAATAGACACTTGTGTATTTCTGTCCTCCTGCGATTTTTCTAATGACGGGGTGTTACATGTCTAAATATATCTTATTAGCAGCTGTCTCTGGTGCCGGAGGAGTGCTTCTGATTATGTAAATGAGCCGATTTCTTACACCTGATGCATATATTATTGGGGGTTCTGGTTTTCAGCGTTCTTAAAATGTAAATTAAAAACAGTGCGATCTGCTACAACGTACGAATCGCACGGCCTGACCTAAAATAGTGCAAAGCTTGGCAAGATGTCCGAGATAGAAAACTTCACAAGCATCCCATTGTCTGTCTAGGTGTATAGCATGTCCAGTGCATTGAAAAAGGGAGGAGGGATAAGTTTAAAAAAAGAACCCTCCCACCACACATGCTGTCATTGCCGTGTGAATTCCTTTTCTGTCTTTTTCCTACAGCTACAATAGAATACTTTTATTGAAAGATTGTAGTTTTTTTCTGTGTTTCAATTTAGATTTAGGCTTCATTCACATTGGTGTTGGCGTACTTAGAGCAGAACTCCTCCCAGGGGAGATCTACTTTAGGCCCTCCTCGCCCCTTTTTTCTTTTTTTAATTTTCTTTTGGGGTGAGGATTAGAGCAAGTACCTGGTTTTGACAGCTACCCTCCCTCGCGTCCGCTCGGATTGCCTACCCGCCGCTTCTGCAGCTGTCAATCAAATCCTGTAAAGAGGGAGCAGGAGGTTTGCCTGAGCCGCGTTGTCTGTGTCTATAGACACAGGCAGCGCGGCTCGGGATTAAAGCAACAGTAACCACTTTTTTTACTGGCCAATGGGCTGTGTAGAAGCATTGGTTGGCCTGGGCTGGAAAGGGGTAAAAGTGGCCGGTATTGAAGAAGTTAAGGACTGTAGAGAGAGAAAAAGGATTCTTTAGATTAGCAGTTTTCCTTTAAAGATTTTTTTATATATTGTTTTGTTTTTTTTTACCTTGGAGTGGTTCAGATCGGTGGTTGTTGTTGCTTATTGGATTTCTTATTTTTCTTCCCAGGTTGTACAGAGAGAAGACATTCAGAAGTTCTTTGAGGATCTGCGCTCCAAGAAGCGGAGACGGGTGGACGGCATGCAGTATTATTGCAGTTAGCTGCAGAATTTCCGAAGCTGAAGCCCGGATTGTAGTCCTCTACTATTCTATAGACACTCGTGACCCCCGCGCCCCCCTCCCCCCCCCACCCTCCCCTTCTTAACATGTTCACATTTGTTTATTTTTATTTTTTTATGTTTGTGGTACCTGGTAGGGTTCTCCTTCTGCCGGTGGTGCCTAGGATAGCCGAATCCCCCCATAGTTACCGGGAAGTCTTGATGAGTGCCACGGAGTTCCTTTTTACTGTCCATTCAGTCTTTGGGTTATAAAATTTTGCTGGGCCTCATTCATCAGAATAGGGGAATTTTTTTCCATAATAAGAATTATATAATTCTTAATTAAATAATTATATATTATATAAATAATTTATAATTATTTAATCAATAATAATTAAGAATTATTTTATAATTCTTATGTATTACATAAATAATTTTATAATTATTTCATAAATAATAAAAAAAATATTTCAATAATTCTTTTTTTTTTTTTAAATTTGCTAATCTGCTTTGTAATATTCCGGGCCCCATGCCTGGGAATAGACAGAATTTGGTTTCCCCCAGTGGAAGTATGGAAATGTTTTTCTTTTTTTTTTTGTATATATGAGATTCCTGGTTCCTATGAGGAACATCCAGGCTCTTTAATAAAAAGGAATTCAATGATGCAATTAAAGCTGAACTCCAACTTTCACATTTTACTAAGTGGGATGCCCCTTCTTAAAATTTGATCTTTCTTGCATATGAGCACCACAAACACTATTTCATTCATATTTAATGTTCAAAGCAACCCCCCCTCTCCCTTCCATGCTTTCTTATCCTGAGGACTAACTTTGAGAAACAACCCTCTAGCATTTCTGGCCATCTTGAGTAAGGGCAAGATGATTCATGTAGCATTTGCCTCCTGGAATCTGCCCTTAGCTCAGGCATGAGGGTGTGCTTAGCTGATAAAAAAAAAACCTCCTGAAGACTCCTGGGGTGTATGACATCATTTGCCTAGGCAAGAAACCAGGAAGTAACTCGAGAAAGTTTTAGTCCCGTTTTAAAGTTCAAACCATCCAGTACAAAAAAAAAATTCTGTAAAGGCAAACTGCCAAAACAATAGGCTGCTACCCAAAACAGATAATCTGCCCCTTTGTAATGCCTATACCCCCAACCAATCTGCATCATCCACCTTTGCAGTGAGCCTTGGGACATGTAGTCATAGAAGAACGATGTAGAGCAGAGTGCAGTGCTTCAACTCCTGTAACCAGAGGGAGGCGCACGCGATATCACATGACATTTGAAGAAGCATTAGGGGTTATTAGAGGGCAAATGTATATTTTCAGAGGCGTTCCGGTCACCTTATCCACCCAAAAAAAAAAAAATCAAGTCCGCAGCTGCAAATACTTCACAGCCAGTTTCCTACTGTGCATGTGCGAATCGCGCTGCACTTTGAATGTACTGGCTGGGGGGAGGACTGGGGCTGGTGAACTAAGTCGGACGTGGGAGCACCCCCCCGCCCCACAAAAGGTGCCTAATGTGGCAGCGGTGGGGGGGCGGCAGACAAGCAGAGCTTCCCCTTTTTGGATGGAGCTCTGCTTTAACAGTCACAATTTAAACTTGGGCCAGGGTGGAATCTGGAGCCTGATAAAATTTTCAAACTGGAGTTCAGCTTTGATTGCTAAAGTCGATGAACATGAGTGTATGAACTACTGATGATGATGATGATACAAAAAAAAGCCATGTTGTCTATCCAGTCAATCATTTTTCTAATCTGGGAATCTCACGTGGAAAGTCATTGTATTGTGAAGGAATTTAAGAGGAGAGAGATGACCACTTTGTGCCGTGTGCCATAGGACCCCCCCAAAAAATCCCCCTCTCTGTGCTTCCTCCACCCCTATCATGGCAAGAGCTGGGAACTGTGAGCGGGGACAGCTAGGGGAATGCTCTGCCTACTTTGTTGCTATAAAGGAGCATAATATAATACAAATATAGAGGGTGCCATTGTTAACCTGTTTTTAAAGGCATGTTCTCTGGGGGTTTTCATCCTAATTGCTCCACCACTATGGTGCCCATTTTTTAAAAGGAGAAAAAGATAAAAACCTGTTTGGTCACCGAATCAGTCTGCTTGCTGGGGACTGTAGGAGCAAGGAAAAAACATGTTCTGTTTGCAAACCTTGCTTAACTTACCTGGGAGCTCTTGAGTATGCAATAATACTTTAACTAAAGATCAGTGCGAATAGCAGAGGTCTATTATCACACAGCATAGTACCTATGAGTCTGAGGGAAGCAGCCATCGTTCTGAGCCAGTTCTGGTCGTCAAGGTAGAGTTGGCCTTTACATTTCTTGGTAGTGATAGAATAAAATGGCCGCATCCCAGTTCTGGTACTGTGGTGGTCCCCAAGGTGGAGTTGGCCTTTTAGATTTCTTGGTTGTGATGGAATAAAATTGCTGCATACCAGTTCCGGTCCCATGGTGGTCTCCAAGGTGAAGTTGGCATTTACATTTCTTAGTAGTGCTAGAATAAAATGGCCACATACCAGTTCTGGTACTATGGTGGTCCCCAAGGTCGAGTTGGCCTTTACTCTTGTTGATAGTGATAGAATAAAATGGCTGCATACCAGTTCTGGTCCCATGGTGGTCTTGAAGGTGAAGTTGGCATTTACTCTTGGTAGTGTTATAATCAAAAAGCTATATAACGTTTCTGGTCCCATGGTGGTCCCTAAAGTGGAGTTGGCCTTTACATTTCTTGGTTGTGATAGAATAAAATAGCTGCATAACCGTTCTGGTCCCATGGTGTTCTCCAAGGTGGAGTTGGCATTTACTCTTCTTGGTAGTGATGGAATAAAATGACTGCATACCAGTTCTGATCCCCAAGGTGGAGTTGGCCTTTACTCCTCTTGGTAATGATAGAATCAAATGGCCACATACCAGTTCTGGTCTCATGGTGGTCCCCAAGGTGGAGTTGGCCTTTACATTTCTTGGTAGTGCTAAAAAAAAAAAAAAAAAAAAAAAAAAAAGTCTGCTTACCAGTTCTGGTCCCATGGTGATCCCTAAGGTGGTGTTGGCCTTTACTCCTCTTGGTAGTGATAGAATCAAATGGCCACATACCAGTTCTGGTCCCATGGTGGTCCCCAAGGTGGAGTTGGCCTTTACATTTCTTGGTAGTGCTAAAAAAAAAAAAAGTCTGCTTACCAGTTTTGGTCCCGAAGGTGGAGTTGGCCTTTACAGTTCTTGGTAGTGATGGAATAAAATGGCTGCATACCAGTTCTGGTCCCATGGCTGTCCATAGATAGAACAAAATAGCATGTCCTTTGGTTACATCCTTGGCTAAGGACTAGTACGTGACTTTAGACTATCAGTAGAATGAAATCCGTTTCCATCAGAGGTGTCTCACATAGGTGTATTCTATTATAACATGTTTCATCTCTGTTCTCCAAGACATGCTGGTGTCCAGTGACTCGGCTTTTCCCCGGTGATGCACGGTTTCTATAACCGTTGTGTTTGGACTCCCCATGTGGCAGCACTCTGTCTGCTGAAATTGGGGTGCCGGCCCGATTTCCTCCTAACACAGCAACTGTTACTTCATTTTTTTTGTTACATGTTTAATCGTTCGATTTGTAAAAGCAGTAAGGAGACTGTGGCACAATGCTGGGCTCCCACTATTTTCCCATCTGTCCACCCAATAATGCATTATGTTTACTTTCCTGTTTTTATGCCATTTTATGACCCTTTAAAATTCCCGTGTGCCCGTTCCCTTCTACACCCGTTTCTGCCAGTTCTGTTTTCTTTTAGGGCGTGAAATTAGATTCTCTTCCCCCTAAACCTCTGTCTTCTCTCTTGTAGAGAATAGGGCTCCTCCTTGTGCTAGGGACATTCCTATACAGGAAATTGTTTGTTTGCAGCTCCCCACCAGCCTGGCTGTATCAGCTCGGCCCCTGCTGCATAGTTCTTTTAACTGACGTTAGAGCCCCCCTCCCCTCCCCCAATCCAAATATCTGTGCTGTATTGTATCATTGGGACATGAATCCATTGCATATACTTTTTTCCCCACACACATCATTGCAATAAAGTAGTTTCAAAACATTTTGGTCTGTGGTGTGTTTTTGTTGTTTTTTGTTGTTTTTTTTTTTTAATTATAAAGGTAACAAACATGTTACACTTTACTGCCCTGTGTGTTGGTTTTGCACAGAGCAGCCCCGATGCTCTTCTCGCATCCCCCTGCCGGTGCTCCAAGCTCATCCTGTTCTGTGTGCCCCCATAGCAAGCTGCGTGCTATGGGTAAACCACAGTTAGGATATTGGGATTTTTAAGGCGCAAAATTGAACACAGTAAGTATATCAAGAATAATGTTTATTTTATAAAAGTTAAAACATGATAGAATAAAAAGTCCCATCAAAGGTTACAGTACACTTTCAGAATGTGCAGCTGAAAAAATTCACAACGTGTTTCACCATGTTTAGTAGCTTCCTCAGGAGAATTACATTTATCAGGCACTATCTACTGAAATTAGAAAAAAAAATACACAAAATTACAATATGAACAGATACAAAGATGCACAACAAAATATGAACAAAAATTAATTATTAAATAGCACATGTCTGGACTGATACCGCAATGACAGACTTTTTTCCCCATAGGTTCAGGTGACCATATGGACGCCCAGGGCGTCCTTTTCAGTGTTGTCACTTTCCTTGACTCCACTGGGTGGCGCCAATATCCTACCTTCTTTGTTGTTTACTAGTTGAAGGGATGTGGTGCCAATATAATATAGGTGATAAGCAAACATTTTCTCTGCGTGCGATGGGTGCGCGCCTGCAGACTTTCTCCCGAGCCACCCTGCCTGTGTCCATTGACACAGATAGCGCAGCTCGGCCCCGTATCCGTATCTTGCTCCCTACTACAGCTCCAACTTTTACAAGTAGTCCTTCTGCAGTGCACTCATTTTGATAATTTAGGTCAGTAAGCCCAGACCGCGATCTACCAGTCGCCTCTCTTGTGATCCAAGGGTTGCTGACCCCCCCCCCCGCTCTAGACTGACAAAAAGCATGCCTTAAAGTGATTGTAAAGGTTTGTTTTGTTTTTTTAAATAACATGTTATACTTACCTGCTCCTGTGCAAGGGTTTTGCAGAGCGGCCCTGAACCTCCTCTTCTGGGATCCCCTGGGCGGCACTACTGGCCACTTCTTTTCGCGTGCCCCAACAGAGAGCCGCTTTCCCTGGGGGCACTCGTGCGGGCGTGCTCCCAAGTCCCGCAGCTGCCTTCATTGACACAGGGCTGGTGCTACCACTAGGCAGCCGCCTAGGGCGCACTGCTACTTGTGTTCCTACTCTCTTCTCTCTGCAGCAAGCAACTAAGTCTCAGCATCAGCAGGCAGCCGCCGCTCCATTCGCACATAGTGTCAGAGGTGCGGCAGCGGAGGACTGTGTCTGTGTCCTGACTCCCAAATGAATAGAAGCAAGCAAATATTCATTGATGGATGGTGAGGCTGCATTTTGATGGGCACTTCAATACCGGGCACTTAGACACCTTCCTGCACAGACCAATTTTCAGCTTTCATCGCTGTCGCACTTTGAATGACAATTGCGCGGTCATGTTACACTGTACCCAAACTACATTTTTATCATTTTGTTCCCACAAATAGAGCTTTCTTTTGGTGGTATTTGATCACCTCTGCGGTTTTTATTTCTTGCTAAACAAATAAAAAAAGACCGAAAATTTAGAAAAAAATAAGTTTTGCTTTTGTTTCTGTTAAAAAAAAAAATTGTAAATAAGTATGTTTTCTCTTTCACTGATAAGGTGTCCCCGACGGGCACTGATACGGTGGTACCAATGAGCGGGCACTGATATGCGGCACTGATGGGCACTGGTAGGCGGCACTGATGGGTGGCACTCATATGCAGCACTGATGGGCATTGATAGGTGGCACTGATAGGCGACACTGGGCACTGAAAGGCGGCACTGCTGGGCACTGATAGGGGGCACTGATATGCGGCACTGATGGGCATCCCTGGTGGCACTGGCAGTGGTAGGCATTGAAGTGGGTACACAGTGGCATTTCCCTGGGGGTCTAGGGGCATACCTGGTGGTCCAGTGTGGATCGCTTCCCTGGTGGCCCTGGGTAGGATCCGAGGGGGGGCCGCATATTTGTGTGAGGTTGCCGTCAGCGGGGGGGGTTAATGATCAAAGCTTAATGGAACAAGTGCAAGTTAGAAGTCGATTGATACGCACCGCCACCCATTGGAAGATTTCCTGTGATTTTCCCACGCTTCTACATTTAAAAACCGCTCTACATTTTTATTTATTTATTTATTTTAATTTCCTTTCACTTTCTATCTCAATGGTCACACAGGAGAACCAAGACAGCAATAAAAACTTAGTAGAAGGATAAGGACGTTTTAAAGGGATTGTCTAAAGCAGTGGTTGTTAACCTCTTTGGGATTCTGATGAAAGCGATGGACCCCCTTCCTCAGAAATATTGACACAAACCCAACTTTTCACGCAATGAATATATGTACTTCATTTTATTGGACTTTGATTTCTTAATGCATATGACACATGCACAAAGTTTGGTGAAAACAAAAGGATCTTAAAGTGGTTGTAAACCTCCCTGCAGTATTTGTACCTATAGGTGAGACTTATTCTAGTCTTATCTATAGGTATTGTAAATATCTCCTAAACGTGCGCTAGTTTACAAGATATTTACTGTATACTGCGCCTGTGATGTCATAGGCGCATGTGCTCTGAAGGAACGGCCACCCGTGCCATTTCTTCAGGAGCGAGTGCCGTGACGGGCGGCTCCCGTGCGCATGCGTGAGAGTGACGTCACGCGGCTCAGGCCAGTCCGAGCCGGAGTCCACGGACCCGGAATGAACACGGGCAAAGATGGATGCAGCCTGCAGCGGGGACGTCGCGGGCTTCGTTTGCAGGTAAGTGTCACATAATGGGCTAGTATGTGATGCATACTAGCCCATTATGCCTTTACCTTGCTTTGTGCACTGGTCAAAACCAGTAGGTGGAGGGGGGATTATGGTGTGGGGGGTTGTTTTTCAGGGGTTGGCCTTGGACCCTTAGTTCCAACAAAAGGAACTCTTAAGGTATCAGCGTACCAAGACATTTTGGACAATTTTATGCTCCCAGTTTGGGGATGACCCCTTCCATGACTGCTCACCAGTGCAGAAAGCAAGGTCCATAAAGACATGGATGAGTGAGTTTGACTGGCCCTGCACAGAGTCCTGACCTCAACCCGATAGAACACCTTTTGGATGAATTAGAGTGGAGACTGCGGGCCAGGCCTTCTCATCCAACATCAGTGCCTGACCTCACAAATGCGCATCTGGAAGAATGGTCAAACATCCCCATAGACACACTCCTAAACCTTGTGGACGGCCTTCCCAGAAGAGTTGAAGCTGTTATAGCTGCAAAGGGCGGAGCCAACTCAATATAGAACCCTACGGACTAAGACTGGGATGCCATTAAAGTTTATGTGCATGTAAAGGCAGGTGTCCCAATACTTTTGACAATATAGTGTATCTCGATCTACAAAAAAATCCTGATGTGGTTTTCACCAAATTTTTATATAATTGTCAAATGAATCCTCTAAAAGTCACAATATTTATTTATTTTTTTCTACAGACTGATAAAACCAGGAAAGTCGACCGGCAAATGCACGTATTTGTTTTTGGTAAAAGACTTGAATGTTTTGTGCTTTTTTTTTTTTTGCTTTTTTTTTTGCTGGCTTGAATCTCAGTACAGCCAGGGAACGCACTGACTGGAGCGCATTGTCCTGCGTCTGCGGGTTGCCTCCGATCGTGTTTCTCTTTCCCCCTGCGCTGCGGTCGCCTGCGCTGTACAGAATTCCGACTGAGAAAATCAATGTCATTTGATGAGACTCTCTCATCGAATGATGGGGGTTGCAGTGAGAGTTGCGGACACTGGGTGTCACTGTTGTTCCAGATTTCACGCCGAGTCTTGTCGGGTTATTGGGGGGGCAATAAAACTGAGCAGAAATCTTCCCCCATGAATAATTCACCCGCTCTATTCATACACGGGGAATTTAATTGATGCTTTAGACAACAGACAGGTGGGGACACAATGTGATCCCAATTCTATAGGCAGTGGAGTGCTGCAGCTGCGTGACCGGGGGCCTCCTCTGTGGATTGCGAGCTGCAGCGCGTTACGGGTTTGTCGCCTTCCAGTCTTTGTGAGATGTCTGATTTTATTTTTCTCTCTGCACAGAGGGAGATAGAGAGAGAGAGATACATTGTACATACATTGTATCTCTCTCCTCCATTCACAGAGAGAGAAACCATGGGGGGGGGGCTTTACAGGGACTGACCACTGTTAGCCAATCAGAGGCTACCACAGTGATCAGGTGACCTGAAATCAGGTGTTCTGGGTCCCGTTCGTTAGTGTGACATTTTGGGGTTTGATTTACTAAAACTGGAGAGTGCAAAACCTGGTGCAGCTCTGCAGAGCAACTAATCAGCTTCCAGGTTCTATTGTCAAAGCCACTTGCCGCTGAATCACGTACCTGGGAGGTCATTTGACTTCAAGCGGTTGTAATAGAATGATATGCAGTTGCAGGCATCATCCCGGGGACGTTTTTTTTTTTTTCCCCAATTGCCGCCACTGTGTCCATCAATTGCCGTCACTGTGCCCATCAATTGCCGCCACTGTGCCCATCAATTGCAGCCACTGTGCCCATCAATTGCTGCCACTGTGCCCATCATATGCAGCCACTGTGCCCATCATATGCCGCCACTGTGCCCATCAATTGCCGCCACTGTGTCCATCAATTGCCGCCACTGTGTCCATCAAATGCCGCCACTGTGCCCATCATATGCAGCCACTGTGCCCATCAATTGCCGCCACTGTGCCCATCAATTGCTGCCACTGTGCCCATCAATTGCCGCCACTGTGCCCATCAATTGCAGCCACTGTGCCCATCAATTGCAGCCACTGTGCCCATCAATTGCTGCCACTGTGCCCATCATATGCAGCCACTGTGCCCATCATATGCCGCCACTGTGCCCATCAATTGCCGCCACTGTGTCCATCAAATGCCGCCACTGTGCCCATCAATTGCCGCCACTGTGCCCATCAATTGCCGCCACTGTGCCCATCAATTGCCGCCACTGTGTCCAAATGCCGCCACTGTGCCCATCATATGCAGCCACTGTGCCCATCATATGCAGCCACTGTGCCCATCATATGCAGCCACTGTGCCCATCAATTGCCGCCACTGTGCCCATCAATTGCCGCCACTGTGCCCATCAATTGCCGCCACTGTGTCCATCAATTGCCGCCACTGTGCCCATCATATGCAGCCACTGTGCCCATCATATACAGCCACTGTGCCCATCATATGCAGCCACTGTGCCCATCATATGCAGCCACTGTGCCCATCATATGCAGCCACTGTGCCCATCATATGCAGCCACTGTGGCTCTCGGGCTATCCCGTCTCACCGGGAGACCCGAGTAGACATGTGCAGTTTGTTCCGAATAAATATTCGGACTAATTCTTCGTAATTCGGATATATCGGAATACCCGAATTACAGTATAAACAAAGTTTACCGAATGCTCCGAATAACGAAATGAAATTCGAAATTGAAATTCGAATCGAGTTTTACATCGAATTCCAGTCCAATTCGAACAGTAAACATTTTGCGGTAAACAAATCAAAGACCGTGTGTGTGTTTTATTAGAGTACCATTTCAAAATAATGCTGTTTTTGTTAACCTCCCTGGCGGTAGGATTATGTCGGATTTTAGGTGCTGAAAGCGGTACAATTATTTTACATGGAAATTTGGCGTTTTATATTGCAGGCCTGTAATTCTTAGCAATAACACATTTAAATCTGTCCAAGCCAGAGTCTAGTAGATATCCCGGGTATGATGAAGTTTGAAAAACAAAATCATAAATTCTAACATAATAAATAAATATAAATAATAAAAAAATAAAAATAAAATAAATTTCCCCCACGATTCACTATCGCTCAATTCTGCAAGTGTTCTCATTTACTATCGCTGTTTTCTAGCTGGTCTAAAACCACTTTTGATGTAAAGGGACACTTTTTGGTTGCCATGGACAATCTCCAGTTTCCAGGCAGAAAGAACAGTGTATATATAATATAAAACTGCATGCCGGGCATTGGACAAAGCACTGGGGACAAAAGGGATGTGAAATGATTCCATACAGTACTATAATCTGTAAGATTACACTGTACTGTATGTGTTATGATTTTCACATTTTTTGAATTTGCCGCCAGGCTCCGCCCCATGTGTCGCGACGCTCGCAGGGAACGGAGCCTGGCACAGAGAGGCTTCGGGAGGAGGACGGAGCCCGGAGACACAGCAGGGGGACATCGCAGGATCCTGGGGACAAGGTAAGTACACTGCACTAGGTTTTATATGGGGTTGAGATCTGGAGACTGGCTAGGCCACTCCAGGACCTTGAAATGCTTCTTACGAAGCCACTCCCTCGTTTCCCCGGGCGGTGTGTTTGGGATCATTGTCATGCTAAAAGACCCAGCCACGTTTCATCTTTAATGCCCTTGCTGATGGGAGGAGGTTTGCACTCAAAATCTCAGGATACATGGCCCCATTCATTCTTTCATGTACACGGATCAGTCATCCTGTTCCCTTTGCAGAGAAACAGCCCCAAAGCATGATGTTGCCACCCCCATGCTTCACAGTAGGTATGGTGTTCTTTGGTTGCAACTCAGCATTCTCTCTCCTCCAAACAGGACGAGTTGTGTTTCTACCAAACAGTTCTACTTTGGTTTCCCCTGACCATATGACATTCTCCCAATCCTCTTCTGGATCATCCAAATGCTCTCTGGCAAACCTCAGACGGGCCCGGACATGTACTTGGCTTAAGTAGGGGGACACGTCTGGCACTGCAGGATCTGAGTCCCTGGCCGCGTAGTGTGTTACTGATGGTAGCCTTTGTTATGTTGGTCCCAGCTCTCCGCAGGTCATTTACTAGGTCCCCCCGAGTGGTTCTGGGATTTTTGCTCACCGTTCTTGTGACCAGATCGAGGGAGGTTATCAGTGGTCTTGTATGTCTTCCATTTTCTAATTATTGCTCCCACAGTTGATTTCTTCACACCAAGCTGCTTGCCTATTGCAGATTCAGTCTTCCCAGCCTGGTGCAGGTCTGCAATTTTGTTTCTGGTGTCCTTCGACAGCTCTTTGGTCTTCACCATAGTGGAGTTTGGAGGTTGTGGACAGGTGTCTTTTATACTGATAACAAGTTCAAACAGGTGCCATTAATACAGGTAATGAGTGGAGGACAGAGGAGCCTCTTAAAGAAGAAGATACAGGTCTGTGAGAGCCAGAAATCTTGCTTGTTTGTAGGTGACCAAATATTTATTTTCAACCATAATTTGCAAAAAATTTCTTTCAAAAATCAGACAATGTGATTGTCTGGATGTGTTTCCACATTTTGTCTCTCATAGTTGAGGTATACCTATGATGACAATTACAGGCCTCTTTCATCTTTTTAAGTGGGAGAACTTGCACAATTGGTGGCTTACTAAATGCCCCACTGTATTCTTCTGCATATTTTTGGTATAAAAAAAAAAAAATCACAATAAGCGTATATTGATTGGTTTGCGTAAAAGTTATAGCGTCTACAAAATAGGGGATAGATTTCTAGCATTTTTATTATAATTTTTTTTTTTTTACTAGTAATGGCGGTGATCTGCGATTTTTAGCATGACTGCGACATTGCGGTGGACAGATCGGACACTTTTTTGGGGCCATTCACATTTATACAGCGATCAGTGCTATAAAAATGCACTGATTACTGTATAAATGACACTGGCAGGGAAGGGGTTAACACTAGGGGGCGATCAAGGGGTTAAATGTGTTCCCTGGGAGGTGTTTCTAACTGTGGGGGGAGGGGACTGACTGGAGCAGAGAGAGATCGTTGTTCCTGATCACTAGCACCAGACGGTCACTCTGTACTTCCCTATCAGAACGGGGATCTGTTTGTATACATTGACAGATCCCCCGTTCTGGCTCTCCGTGGAGCGATCGCGGCAGACAACGCGGCCGCTGGGCCACATGCATCGAGTCGTCACCGCCCCCCCCCCCCCCCCCCGCCGTGCAGAGCGCCTGCTATGGCTTTTAAAGGAACTGATGTACAGCTACGGCGAATCGCGGGAACGAGACGACCTGCATCAGTATAATGACGGCGGCTGGTCAACAAGTGGTTTATAGCAAAATGACGGCCGGGCGGTGATTGCGTTATCCTGACTGGGCGTCATATGATGTCCGGATGGATGCCGAAGGGGCATGACCAAACAAGTTCTGCCGATCGGCTCCTGATCAGCGTTCTCAGCCAATGGCTGAAAGCACTAAGCGGAGTGTTCTGGCCGGGTGGTGGGGGGACTCTCCCCCTGTCAGAACACAATAGCAGGGGAGATCACATTTTGTATTGAGGCAAATTGTACCACAAAGTATCAGTTTCCGTATCGGGAGCATTTAGGCGATGTACCGATACTCGCACAAATTACTGGTATCGGTGCTTCCCTACTGGCCATCGTTCAACCTGGAATACTGAGGACATCTAGTGGTGAATAATAATTACTGCGGGGGGGACAGCTTTGGACTGAAACTCATTATGGCAGCAAAAGCAATTGTTTTGTTTCACCATTTGATGGATTATAAAAAAAATTTAAATGATGTTTGGCAGAAGTTTGCCTTTAAATCTCCAAACATCTGCAGTAAAATGAAGCATGCCGTGAGGTGGCATCAGAAATCAGAACAACTAAAGAGACGCGCATCTCCCAGATGGCGCTGCCATTTAATTAAGATGATCCATTGAGAAGGCACAGCATGGGGGGGTACACTAACTAGTGTCAGGTGAGTACGATATATTTCTTACTATAAAGTTAATGAAGAGATGTTAAGAGAAAGCAGAACCAAGTGATAGGTCAGATTTAATGAAGGAAACATTGAAGGTACTGTAATGCAATAGATGTTAGTATCATTAACAATAAGATAAAAGTGTGTGTGTGTGTACACATAAAAAAAAATAAAAAAATTATATATATAAAATTAGGGTTGCAGTGATACCCGTATCAGTGCCGATACTAAGCATTTGCACAAGTATCAATACTCGTGCCAATGCTCCGATACCTGAAATCGATGCGTTCAGGCTCAGTTCTTTCAGCTGTCAGCGGGATTCCCCCACTAAGCTGAAATGTAAAAAAAAAAAAAAAAATCCGGCAATTACCAGGTTGTTAACCACTTCAATACCCGGCCATTGTCAAATGACGTCCACAGATGGGATCTCCCATCCTGGGTGGATGTCATATGACGTCCTGGGCTTCCCAGCCTTCTAGGGGGCGCGCGCGCGCCGCGTTGCTCGGCACCCGGTGCGTGTGCCCGGCGGCCACGATGTCCACCGGGCACCCGCGATTGCCCGTTAACCGGGCCGGACTGTGGATCTGTGTGTGTAAACACACAGATCCACGTCCTGTCAGTGGAGAGGAGACCGATCTGTGTTCCCAGTACAGAGGAACACCGATCGGTCTCCTCCCCTTGTACGTCCCCGCCCCCTACAGTTAGAATCACTCCCTTAGGAAACATAATTAACCCCTTGTGTCCCCCTAGTGGTTAACCCCTTCCCTGCCTGTCACATTTATACAGTAATCAATGCAATTTTATAGCATTGATGGCTGTATAAATGTGAATAGTCCCAAAAATGTGTCAAAAGTGTCCGATGCGTCCGCCATAATGTCGCAGTCACGAAAAAAAATCGCGATTGCTGCTATTACTAGTAAAAAAAAAAAAAATAAATTATTTTTTTTAAAAAATGCCATAAATCTATCCCGTATTTTGTAGACGCTATAATTTTTGCGCAAACCAATCAATATACGCTTATTGCAATTTTTTTTTTTTTTACCAAAAATATGTAGAAGAATACGTATCAGCTGAAACTGAGGAAAAAATTTGTTTGTTTTTTTTTTTAAAAATTGGGATATTTATTATAGCAAAAAGTAAAAAATATTGTGTTTTTTTCAAAATTGTCGGTCTTCTTTTGTTTATAGCGCAAAAAATAAAAACCGCAGAGGTGATCAAATACCACCAAAAGAAAGCTCTATTTGTGGGGACAAAAGGACGTCAATTTTGTTTGGGTACAACGTTGCACGACCGCGCAATTGTCGTTTAAAGTGCAACAGCGCTGAAAACTAAAAATTGGTCTGGGAAGGAAGGGGGTGAAAATGCCCTGTATTGAACCGGTTAAGGAGGGGGGCCTGCTGCGTCCTAACAACCGATGACTCATTCAGTTTTCAGTGGGGTTCCCCTGTTGACAGCTGAAGTGTAAACAAAGTCCTGGCAATTGGAGCTGTCAAAAAATAAAAAAAAGCAGCCTAG
>JBBGZY010003072.1:7500-33505 GCA_037952925.1 Lithobates clamitans
GTCCTCTGCCCATATGACACATAGAGGACGGACCCAAATAATCCGGTCCGCCCCTCAGCGTCACAGGACGCGATGGGAAAAAACAGACAATACGGAGAACACTTTGCAATCCGATCGTCGAGATGGAAAGATTTCCCCACAAACAGGTGTTGGCTGACAACTATTAGGGCTGGAGTTTTAACAAGGATGATTGGTCAAACACCCTTGAAAAGAAGTGCCGGGGGGTCCGTATGGTTGCTGATGCCAAGACCCAGCAGCCTAAATCTGTCTTTACATATCGCTTCTAAATAGTTACATGAACTCCATGCAGGAGCCAATCATAGATTCATTGAAAAAAAAAAAAGGGGGGGGGGAGATTTTTGTCTCGGCCTGGAATGTAAATAAAATAAAATCAAAAGCAGTACAAGAGTCACTATAATAGGAAAAAATGCTTGAAGTAACACCAATTGTTTTCATACCTATCTAACCTAAAGAAATGTGTCTAATGGAATGAATCAAGTGAAGGGGGTCATGTGGAATCAGAGCGAAGCCACTTCTAGAAATGGCTTGTAACTGAAGACATCATTTAATCCAGGGGGATTTATGACTGACAGGCTGTGAATCCAGCGGGCTTCCTGCTCCAGTGACAGCCTGTCATTCTCCCCTCCTTTCATTTAATGGTAGATATTCTATAGAAAAACAATTTGAGACGGATTCAATTTGTGGAATAAGCCCTTATATCTACTAATGGGTGTTTCCATCTTTGACTTGGAAACTAAGGAAACCTGATCACAAATGCGGTGAAAAAAAAAAATAGGATTTTTATAACAGCTTACCTGTAAAATCCTTTTCTTGGAGTACATCACGGGACACAGAGGACCATAGTAATTACTGTCTGGGTAAAAAGAAGGGTGCAATCAGACCAGAAGACCTATACTGCTGCCTGCAGCACACTGCGCCCAAAGGCGATATCCTCATGCCTTCTCACATCCACCTGATAAAATCTGGTGAATGTATGGACTGAAGACCAAGGTGCAGCATTGCAGATTTGAGCCATGGAGCCTTCATGATGCACTGCCCAAGAAGCGCTAACAGCCCTGGTGGAATATGTTTTAAAATGAAAAGGAGGAACTTTCTTCTTCAAACCACAAGCTTGAATAATTACTTGCCAAATCCACTTAGCAATAGTAGATTTCGACGCTGCCTGTCCTTTCCTAGGACCTTCAGGCAACACAAACAAAACATCCGTTTTCCGAATCTGAGCAGTCGCTTCCAAATAGATTTTAACTGCTCTCACTGTCAGAAACCATGAATCAGACCGAAGTACAATTAAATCACACTTGTTTATTAATAAAAATAAAAAGGTAAATAAAGTGTAGTCAAAGCATGGCCAGAGTCGGATCCAGTAACCAGATCGGGTAATCAGCCAGGCCAGAAGTCAGGGATCCAAGTGGAGGAACAGCAAGCAGGATAAGGATCCAGAAGGGATGTCAGCAAAGCCAGTCTTTAAACAGGAACGCAGGAGATGGTTTCTTGTGATGTGACCAAGGCGAAGGCAGGAATGAAGTGAGCTGGACGTCTTTAAGTAGGCAGGACTGACGAGCAGATCCACAACAGCTGGTTAACCGTGGAGAGAGAAGAGAGCTGGCAATTAGCCGACAGCCGAGTGGCCAGCTCAGAGAAGGAAGGGCTGAGACAGCCCTGACAGTACCCCCCTCCTCAATGACCCCTCCCCCTCAAAGGACCACCGGGCTTGAGGGGAAAAAGTCTATGGAAATCACAGAGGACGACAGGGGCATGTACATCCGAGGATGAGACCCAGGAGCGTTCCTCCGGACCCTACCCCTTCCAATGCACCAGGTACTGTATGCATCCACGGAACCTACAGGAGTTAACAATGGATTGTACCTCATACTCCTCATGGTTCTCAACCTGTATAGGGCGAGGATGTGGCACCGAGGTGGTAAAGCGATTGTAGGCCAAAGGTATCAAAAAGGAGACACGAAACACATTAGAGATGCGCATACTAGGAGCAAGGGCCAACGCGTAAGCCACTAGGTTAATCCTGCAAAGGATACGGAGAGGCCCAATAAACCGAGGTGCGAACTTCAGAGAGGGAACACAAAGTCGGAGGTTGCAAGATAACAGCCAGACCCTGTCCCCAACCTGGTAGGAAGGTGCAGGCAGGCGTCTGCGGTCAGCATGGAGTCTGTACCTATCATTAGCATGACGCAAAGCCTCCTGGACTTGTGCCCAAGTGGAACGAAGACCACGGAGATGCTCCTCTAGAGCAGGAATGTAAGCGAAAGATCTCCCGAGCAAAAATGGAAGCCAGTTCCTTAGAAGTGGGCAACTTTTTAAGTGGAATACAATGACACATCTCTGGGAACCGGTCAACCACCATAAGGATAACCGTGTTGCTTGGGAGTTGAGCAACTCCACAATGAAATCCATAGACAGGTGGGTTCAGGGCCTCTCTCCATTGGGTATGGGTTGCAGGAGGCCCACTGGAAGGGGTTGTGGAGTTTTACTCTGAGCACACACGCAACTGGCAGCTACAAAGGCAGTTACATGAGCATGTAGACTAGGCCACCAGAATTGTTGGGAAATGGCCCAAATGAGTTGATTCTTCCCAGGGTGGCCAGCAGCCTTGGGAAAATGGTAAGTCTGGAGCACGGCATTACGGAGACTCTGGGACGAAGCAGCGGTCACAAGGTTTCTCAGGAGGAGCATCGACCTGAGCAGCAAGAATTGTGTCACCCAAAGGAGAAGAATGGTGCGAACCGTAGCCAGAATACGATCAGGAGGAATCATAGGAACCGGAACCAACTCCAACTTGAAAGTGGAGAAAAATTGTCGTGACAAGGCATCAGCCCTTTCATTCTTAGTACCGGGTAAGAATGAGACAATGTCATTGAAACTTGACAAGAAAAGAGCCCTTCTGGGAGAGAGGCATTTAGCCTCAGACAAGAATGTGAGATTCTTATGGTCAGTAAGAATGAGAACCGGCACAGTGGTACCTTCGAGGAGATGTCTCCATTCTTTCAGGGATAAAATGATCGCTAACAGCTCTCTGTCACCAATCTCATAATTGCACTCCGCAGGTGACAATTTCTTGGAAAAGTAGCAACAAGGATGCATAGCACTCTCAGGAGGTAGCACGTTGAGACAGAAGAGCGCCAACTCCAGTCTCAGAAGCATCAACCTCAAGGATAAAAGGCAACGTAGGATCAAGATGTGCCAACATAGGAGCAGAAACAAAGGCAGCCTTGAGACTTTCAAGGGCCTAAATAGACTCCGGAGACCAACTCTGTGGGTTACCATTCTTTCTGGAGTTTTTCTACTTCAAAACGCAGATATTTCTGGTGAGCAGGGGAAATAGGCACATGCAGGTATGCATCCTTGATGTCCATTGACACCAGAAGTTCTCCTCCTTGAAGGATGGAGACAACAGATCGGATTGATTCCATGCGAAAAGAGCGAATATTCAGGAATCAGTTTAGATCCTTGAGATCTAGAATGGGTCTGACATCCCTATTTGGTTTTGGCACTGTGAAAAGGTTTAAATAAAACCCCAACCCCTGCTCTTTTATGGGGACCGCCATGATCACTTTGAAACAAGTCGGTCTAATGCTTGAAAGCGAGACTTATTTTTCTCTGGATCTTTGGGGACATTTGACCTGAGGAAACAAGGAGACGGGAATTTTCGGAACTCTAGTTTGTAACCTAGACCTATTGTGGAGACCACCCATCTGTCTCAAAACTCTTCCTGCCAGACCCTTGAGAACTACAGAAGCCTTCCCCCCACTCAAGCGAGTGGGGGTGCCCCTTCATAAAGAGGCTTTAGTATTCTGTCTTGTAGGTTTCCTCCCCCAGGACATTTGTCCCTGGGGTTGACCCTGAGGTTTAACTCTTGAACCTGGTGGTGGAGGCCGTCGCAACTGCCTGGAGGCTGAAGCCTATGGCCATGGAGAAGGAGCTTGTTTAAATGAGGGACATTTACTCCTTTACCTAACTGGCAAAAGGGTACTTTTCCCACTTGATATTTTTTGGATATATTTGTCCAAATCATCCCCAAACAGCCTTTCACTGCGGAAAGGAAAACCATTCAGGAGTTTTTTGCATGGCGCTTCAGCTGACCAACTTTTCAACCATAAGATTCTATGCATATGTACCAACCCAAGCGTAAGGCAAGAGGTCTGAAGAATAGAATCTCTGATTACATCAATTGCAAAACACAAAGCCGCTGGCAGCTCGGCCAAATCCTGGGCCTGCTGTTCAGAGAAAACCTTGAGCACCTGTTTCAAGTGGTCTCTCAAGGATTGACAAACCCCAATTGCCGCCACTGCAGGTTGAGCCACTGAACCTGCCAAAGAAAAAAATGTTTTTTTTTTAACAGGAATTCAATTTTTTTTTATCGGTTGGATCCCTAAGCATTTGTGTGTTGTCAACCAGACAAGTCAAACTTTTAATCACAGAGGATATAGCAGCATCAATTGCTGGTATACTCCACATCTTTGTAAATTTTTCCTCCAAAGGATAAAGTGTTGAGAACCTTTTAGGAGGAAAAAATGCTTATCTGGGTGATCCCACTCAGAATACATAAGCTTTTCCAGTAATGAATGGACAGGAAAGGAGGCTTTAGTGAACCCAAACAAGAAGTAGGCTTTTCAGCCGACTCAGTTAAGGGTAGCCTAGATGTGGAACGGACCATTTCAGTAAGAGAATGCACCAGCAATTTCTCAGCTTGTGAAGCTGAAGAAGGTCCTTCCCCACTTGATTCCTTTGGAAGAGGAGTCATCAGCCTCTTCACGGTCCCCTGAGGTGGATTCATCTCACCCCTCCCACTGTTCCTCTCTTTGAGGGTCCTGGGTGGTAGAAGGGGACCTAATGCGTTTTCTCCCACTCTGTGAAGATGCGATTAATGCCGCTAACCTTTCTTCCCATCATGGCTGAGGAGAAAACCTCCTCAGTAATATAGACAGGGGCTGAAATGTCGGAAGCCGTTGCAACCCCTGACAACCCCGATGGCTCACTCTAACCAGCCTTCCCTAGGCCTTTCAGGGGGGGGAAGGTGTTGCAGAGGGAGGGTCCTCAGAGCCCCAGGGAGATCCCTTTGAGCCCTTGTTTTTTGGGGTATTTGTACCTCCCCTTCTGACCATAGTGCAAAGAACAAATGCAGAGGTACTGCCAAAAACGCGCCCACTGCTGAGCAAAGTAGTCCAGCAACTGCCGCTGCTAATAACGCTCAGCCTGATGCAACGTAAACATGCCCTGGGAAAGCCTGTGTCACCAACACTCACATGCCCTCGTCTGCTCTGTGTCCCTCCGTCAGCTGAATGCATCTGCAAAAGTTGCACTTATAGTTTACACAGCCCCGCTTTGTGGACATTGAGGCAGATCAACGCTGCGCTAAGCCCCGCCCCCTTCCTCTGACTTCCCACCGTGCCTCCCCCCACTCTTTTAAAAAAAATATGGATTCCAGTGTGAGTGGGCCTCTGATCCGACCTGATCGGCATGTGGGGAGAGGGTGGGGTGAAGGAGAGCCAATGGAAGGAGAACCGCCGTGCTATGTCGGTGGAAGCGGGAGTGGCACGGCATACCGCCAACTGTTCAGTGCTCCCTCTGCCTCCTGGAGAGAAAAGAGAAACTTCTGTCCAGGTGGGGGGATGTTTGAAAAGAAACCCCCCCTTCCAACATCTTACCTGAGGCTTGGGACTGGAGGAAGCGTGCAGCTTGTAATAACACAGAGCGAAGCTGATGAGCATGGAACAGGTACGTGCTCTTGACAGTCCCCGGTGGCAATTTTAGGCATGACAACATTTACTTAAAGGAGAAAACTCATAAGAATTCAAAAATTCCTTAGGAATCTCCACTTACCTTATTCTACTGCAGGGTTCTGTGGTAACCAGACAGACCCAATCTTCACCTCTCACGGTGGGCTTTTTTAAAAAACCTTTAAGGACCGGGGCCCCTTTTTATTGGGGATTCCACACGCTTGGACCCGTATAGCACCCTGCCAGGAAACTATATGGCTAAAAAAACCAAAGCACTGGATCCCGGGGTCCAGCTCTCTAAAAAGAGAAGCGTTACAGGCAAAACTCCGTTTCTTCCACCACGAGGCTCGGGTACCATTCAGTTTGGCCTAAAAAACACCTTGAATGGATCCGGCTGCATGGCTAGCCTCAGCAAGGGTTACTCCAGTGGAGCTCAGCACAGCACATCTTCACTCGTGACCAACACCTTAGACACTGGTGAAAAAAGCTGAGGTACTCCCGGTAAGGAGAGGGGTTATATAGGGAGCTAAACTTCCTGTCTAGTGTGTGCCAGTGTCCATCACCTGAAGGTGGCCTATATAACCCATACAATAATTACTGTGGCTCTGTGTCCCGTGATGTACAATAAAGAAATGGCCTTTTTGTCTTTCCCACATAAAATGTTCCACAATCGCATAGTATAATATACACCACTCCTATTGACTGACAATTGGCCGAGAATTTTCTAACAATCAAAAAAACAGGCTGCATCTGATCCATAGTAAAAAAATCAAAGAAATCTGAGGTGGGGGTAAGATTACCCGCTTCTCAGGTCAACATAACCAAATTTGTGAAATAATGAAAAAATATTGGTATCTTTTAATGGCCGATGAGACAGTATCAAAGTATCTTAAAAGTTAAATAGAGGCTGAGCGGTATCATCGCATCACCTCCCACTGTCGCTGTACATCCAGCAGGACGGGCTATCTGTGGTCATCCGGCCGGTGCCACAGACTGTTGTTCTACTGTCGCTGTACATCCAGCAGGACGGGCTATCTGTGGTCATCCGGCCGGTGCCACAGACTGTTCTTCTACTGTCACTGTACATCCAGCAGGACGGGCTATCTGTGGTCATCCGGCCGGTGCCACAGACTGTTCTTCCACTGTCGCTGTACATCCAGCAGGACGGGCTATCTGTGGTCATCCGGCCGGTGCCACAGACTGTTCTTCTACTGTCGCTGTACATCCAGCAGGACGGGCTATCTGTGGTCATCCGGCCGGTGCCACAGACTGTTCTTCTACTGTCGCTGTACATCCAGCAGGACGGGCTATCTGTGGTCATCCGGCCGGTGCCACAGACTGTTCTTCTACTGTCGCTGTACATCCAGCAGGACGGGCTATCTGTGGTCATCCGGCCGGTGCCACAGACTGTTCTTCTACTGTCGCTGTACATCCAGCAGGACGGGCTATCTGTGGTCATCCGGCCGGTGCCACAGACTGTTCTTCTACTGATGATGCTATTTCCTAATCTACATGTGAGTGTTTACTATTTTTCTTTTAAATAAATACCGTTTGATTTTACACTATGGGAGCCCTCCATTTCTCCTTATGATGACAACACTCTGCTGAGGGCTGAGTCCTTCCCTGTGGACCCATCCATCTCCACCAAGTCCCTTTCCAGCCTCCATCTTCACTCCTGGGAGTTCCGAATTAGCAGGATCTCACAGCCCATTTAGACCCTCTGTAACGGGGGGTCATGGGGTTCTGGTAAGCGGACAGGCTCTTTATTTATGGTGGTGGACCCATACACCTAGGATTCCACACAATTGAATAACCCAGGATTGTCAATCACATTTTTTTGGGTGTTTTTTCATATGGACTATTTCTTTAATATTTCACATTTACATTTTTAATTTTGTATATATTCCACACAGACTCATTTTTTAAATATTCTTTGCACTAATTGTGATATATTATTGCATAGATTGTATATGTACCCACCAGGGGGGCCTGTGTATTCCCCCAATTTTGTATAGTGTGCTACACCAACACATTTATATATATTTGTTGCAATTTGGATTTTCTTAAGGTCGTGGCACCCTTCAGCCACACACACACTAATTTATCTATCGCGAGTCACCAATTTTCCTATCTTAAAAGTTACCCTGAGATAACCTTTAGAAGATCGAGGTCAGTGAGGGATGGTTTGGTTTACAGCCATTACCAATCTAAAATTAATAAAGAACAAACCAAAGGGAACATTTCACTGTGGGAAATGTAACTTTTGCAGATTTATGAAGCCCAGGAACTCACATTACCCAATGGACATGTATTCAAACCCAAATTCTCGGCCAATTATCAGTCACTAGGAGTGGTGTATATTGTACTATGCGACTGTGGAGCATTTTATGTGGGAAAGACAAAAAGGCCATTTTTTTCACCGCATTTGTGATCAAGTTTCCTTAGTTTCCAAATCAAAGATGGAAATACCCATTAGTAGATATAAGGGCCTATTCCACAAATTGAATCTGTCTAAAAAAATGGATCTTTAAAACAGCTACACTGTAAACTGTTTTAAAAATCAATTTTTCTTTATCGTACATCACGGGACACAGAGCACCATAATAATGACTATGTGGGATGTCCTAAAGCAATGCATCTGAGGGGGGGGGGGCGACACATCATCCCTAGACCCAATGGATCTGAGATTATAAAGCAGCCTGCAACACGCTGTGGCCAAAAACAGTCTCTTTTTGAGACCTCACATCCACGTGGTAGAACCTGGTGAACGTATGAACTGAAGACCAAACGGCTGCTTTGCAAACCTGAGCCATAGACACCTGCTGGCGAACTGCCCATGATGCACTAACCCCTCTAGTGGAGTGTGCTCTTAAATCGCGGGGTGGAACCCTGCGCTTTAATCCATACGCCTGGACAATAGTCTGGCGAATCCACCTGGATATAGAAGAACTTGTTGCCGGCTGTCCTTTTTTAGGACCCTCAGGCAAGACAAAAAAGCAGTCAGTTTTCCGAAAAGGAGCTGGCATTTCCAAGTAAACTTTTATCGCTCTCACCACATCCAGTGAGTGAAGCGACCTTTCCTCCCTAGTTTTAGGGTTTGGAAAAAAAGAAGGCAAAATGATATCCTGATTCAAATGAAATTTGGAAACCACTTTTGGTAGAAAATCCGGACGAGGTCGCATGACCACTCTGTCCTGATGACGGGATAAACACTGCCGACAGAAATGGCACATGATTTTCTGCCCAGTTTAGTATATGATTTACTTCTTTTTGGGCTGCCTGACTCCTGGTACCTCCCTCATGGTTGATATACGCCACTACTGTGGAGTTGTCGGACTGAACTTTGACCGGAAAACCCCGCAATCTGGACGTCCAGAATCGCAGGGCCAGACGAGCTGCCCGAATTTCCAGTAGATTGATGGGCAGAGTCTTTTCTGTCTGGGACCATACTGGCGTCCGTGGTCACCACTTTCCAGGCTACTGGTGGGAAAGATTTCCCTCTTTGTAAGTTGCTGGTTCTTAACCACCAAGAGAGGTTCCATAGAACCTGTGGAGAAAGAACCATTGGTTGATCCAAGGTAGACTTGTCCCAGGCTTTCAGGATACTGTTCTGGAACACTCTGGCGTGGAACTGTGCATATGGCACTGCGCTGAAAGATGACACCATCTTGCCCAATAACCTCATGCACAGCTGGACAGAAGGTGTTAGTTCTTTTTTCACCTTCTGTACAAGTTCCACTATGGAGGCGACCTTTAAGGGCAGAAGAAACACCCTTTCTTGGGGGGGTGTTCAAGACCAGACCCAGATACACCAAGGTTTGGGTTGGACAAAGAGCTGACTTGTCCCAATTTAGTAACCAACCTAGGCGTTGTAAGACCCGCACTGTACTCGACACGTTTAGAACTAGTGTAGAATGAATGAATGAATGAATGATTTGTAAAGCGCTGCAATTGCGAACTGAATCGCCTCAAGGCGCTAGATGTATTCTCTGTAGCCAGCTTCTAGAAAAGGAAGGTCTTTAGTTTTTTCCTGAAGGCCTGGTGGTTTTCTTCCATGCGGAGGTTGGTTGGGAGAGCATTCCATAGGCGAGGTCCTTGGACTGCAAATCTACGTTCTCCCTTTGCTTTGTAGCGGTATTTGGGAATGAGGAGGAGGTTTTGGTTAGCTGATCGAAGACTGCGATTCGGTGTGTAGTGTTTTATTTTTTCCCGGAGATATTGCGGAGCGTTTCCTTGTATGCATTTATGGGTGAGGCAGAGGGTCTTGAATATGATCCGGTTCTTCACAGTTAGCCAGTGTAGGCTTTTTAGGGATGGGGAGATGGATTCCCAGGGCTTTTTTCCTGTTAACAGTCTTGCCGCCGTATTCTGCATGAGTTGCAAGCGCGCAAGCTGATATTGGGGTAGACCTACGTAGAGGGAATTTGCGTAGTCGAGTCGGGAATTGATGATCGTTCCCACAACTGCCGCTTTGTCCTCTTCTGGGATGAAGGGGATGAGTCTGCGAAGCAGGCGGAGGAGGTGGTGGGATCCGCTCACCACCGATCCTATTTGTGCATCCATTGTCATTCCTGAGTCAAAGATGACTCCGAGACTCTTGACTTTGGTGCTGGGGGAGATGGTCTGTCCGAGGATGGAGGGTGGTGTCCACGGAGTCTTAATTTTGGAATTTTTGTTGGCTTGCAGGAGGAGAAGTTCTGTTTTTGATTCGTTAAGTTTGAGGGAGCTAGCGGTCATCCAGTCATTGATTAAAGTGAGGCATTTCTGTAGTTGCTGATGATGATCTTTTTGTCCATTAATGCGAAGGTAGAGTTGGGTGTCGTCTGCGTATGAGTGGAAGCAGAGGTCCGTTTTCCTGATGATATTGAGAAGCGGGCGGATGTAGATGTTAAATAGCACTGGTGACAAGGGTGAGCCCTGAGGGACTCCACAGGAGACTGCCCGAGATTCCGAGGTGAATGTTCCCAGTTTGACTGTCTGAGAGCGATTCTCTAAGAAGGATGTAAACCATTTTAGGGCAGAATCTGTGGCTCCTGCAACTTCTGAGAGGCGGACAAGTAAAGTATTGTGGTCCACTGTATCGAATGCTGCGCTGAGGTCTAACAGTACCAGAAGACTCGGTTCCCCTTGGTGGGATTTCTTCTCCAAGTTCTCTCAGATCTTCTGCGTTCTTGCTTGAGTAGGGTGAGAGTGCCATTAAACCAACTCGAGTTTTTGGTGCGGACGGGTGTTCTGCGTTTTGGCGCCACGGAGTCTGCTGTTTGTAGTAAAACATTGTTTAGGGAGTTGAGTGTTTGTTCTGTTGAGAGGTTTGGGTTTAGCAGAAGAATTTTGCTTGACAATGTAGTTTTGAAGAGTTCAGAGTGTAGTTTCTTCTGAGATCTATTCCAGTGTGTTGCTATTGCCCGTTTCTGTTTTTGGAGGGTGGTGTTAGTGGTGATTTTGAATTTGATAGCATGGTGGTCCGTCCATGGTAGTGGGGTGTTGTTCAATACGTCGATGTCCATATTCTGTTTGAAGATGAGATCTAAAGTGTGTCCTGAACCATGCGTAGGAGCATTTATCAGTTGTTGCAGGCCAAGTTCTTCCATTTGGTTAACGCAGGCGGTTGCAATAGGGTCTTGGGCGGAGTTTGCCCACAGTAGTAGTGTAGGGCGAGAGCAATCCCTTAGAAGTAGATCGTCCAGGTATCCTATTATGGAGACTCCTTGAGATCTTAGGGAAGCCAATACTGGGGCCAGAACCTTTGTGAAGACCCTGGGGGCCGTGGCTAGACCGAAAGACAGTGCCACAAACTGGAAATGACTGCCCTCTACAGTGAAACGTAAGAACCTTTGGTGTGGACCGAAGAACGGCACATGAAGGTAAGCATCCTTGATGTCTATGGATGCCAAATAGTCTCCCTTTCTCAGGGACCTTATTACTGAGCGAACTGACTCCATGCGGAAAGATCGGACGTCTACAAAGAAGTTGAGAGCCTTGGGGTCTAAAATGGGCCTTACATCCCCATTTGGTTTCGGCACGGTGAACAGGTTTGAGTAAAACCCCTTGAATCTTTCTTCATGCGGGACCTTTACAATTACCCCCTGCATCAGCAGATGGTGTAAAGCTAGGAGTAGGCAAATTCTTTTCTACGGATCCGCCTGAACCCTTGAGTGTAGAAAGCGGTTCGGGGGAACCTCCCAGAACTCTATTCTGTAACCATATTTTACAGTGGAAATGACCCATCTGTCTTGAACCAGTTCCTCCCAGGCCTCCCCAAACAGCCAAAGCCTGCCCCCCCACCCGTGGGAGCGGGGGTGCCCCTTCACAAGGTAGACTTGGAGTTGGGCTTGGGTGGGTTTGGGTCCAGGTTTTTTTTTGACCCTGTGGTCTTTTAAACCCAGAGGGCTGAGGCCATCGATACCATTTAGGGGAAGAGGCACCAGGCCCTTGGGGATTAGGAATTTTATAAGAGGGTTGCTTCCCCTTCTTTTTAATAGGAAGCAGAGCGCTCTTTCCTCCAGAGATCTTTTGGATATATTTATCCAGATCATCTCCAAACAGGCGTTCTCCATGAAATGGAAAGGCAGCAAGTAGCCTTTTACATGGCGTCTCAGCAGACCAGTTCTTTAGCCACAATACTCGGCGCAGATGAACTGATAATAACGCAAAACGAGACATCTGTTGAATTGAGTCCTTTAAAGCGTCTACCGCAAAACACAAGGCATGAGGGATCTCTGATAACTCTTCAGAAGTTTCCCCCTGGCAAGGAATGCTCTTTACTATCCTCTTAAAGTGATCCTTTAGGGATTGACAAATCTCAATAGCTGCAATAGCAGGCTGAACTGCTGCACTGGCAACCGAGAAGGAGGCCTTCAATAAGGACTCTAAGCTTTTTATCAGCCGGATCCTTGAACACCTGGGCATTATCCACTGGACAGGTTAAGTTTTTATTCACGGAAGATATGGCAGCGTCTACCAAAGGTGTGCTCCATTTCTTCCTAAACTTCTTCTCCATAGGGTACAAAACAGAAAACCTTTTGGGAGGTAAGTATATCCTGTCAGGATGCTCCCAGTCCGCATAAAATCACCTGCTCCAGTAACGGATGCAAGGGAAAGGCTTGGGAAATTTGCTTATGTCGCAAAAATCCCAGAGTAGAACAAGAGAGTGCAGACTCCTGAACCGGGGGTAACTTAAACCCAATTCGTACCATCTCCATTAGAGATTGGATAAACAATTTCTGGCAATGGGAGGCTGAAATTGGCTCCTCAGAGTCAGAGTCCTCAGCCGAGGAATCTTCAGCCTCTCCTACCTTCTGGTCCTTCATGACCACCTCCTCTGGATCCTCTGCCCATTCTGGTTCCAGGTTACCTGGACCCATCTGGCTATAAGTGTCCTGGTGCTCTAGTGACTCTCCACTTGGCCCAGACCCGGGGGAGGGAGATCTATTACGCTTCCTTCCCCCCTGTGTTACAGAGGCAGATGCCAAATCATCCTTTGTAACATAAGCCGAGGCAGGTACATTGGTAGTGGCCACTATGCTCAGCCAGGCCAGAAGCCGCAGGTCCTTCAGGAGAAACTGAGGCTGCATCAGCATGGGGTTGGTCTCCTGTCTTTTGTGGAGGGACTCTTACCCCAGTGCTTGCCTTGTTCCCTGCTCCTCGTTTTTTGGAAGACATTGCTTACACACAAGGAAACTAAACAGGAGTACTCCCCACAAACCTATAACTAGATTTAGACCTGTCACCGCTGTATCCAAGACCACCAGGCTCACGTGCCCACCATTCATTCTGCTTCCTCCCTGCTTAAAAGCACTAGCATGAGAGCGAGCGAGCGCATCAGCGATCGGTGTCCCGCCTACCACATGGCACATGCGCCGTCCTGACGCGCACCTGTGGCGTGGATAGCGGCGGCGCACACAAACACCAGCGACACGCACGCGGTGTGCACACGCACAAAATTTAAAAAATGCGCGCCAAACCAGCTTCTGTAATCCTAGCACAGGCTCAAGGTTACACTAGCAGTTTTACAAGGGGAAATATATATATATATATATATATATATATATATATATATATATATATATATATACATATACACACACACATATACACAAAAAAGCCCCAAAGGGAGTACTCACCATCCCAAGCAGCAGGGCCTGTCTTGCCAGGCCCAATCTTCCCCCATCATGGCGGGTAGTGCCTCTAAGGACCTTCAGGGACCGGGTCCCCCATATTGGAGTCCACACCCCTGGACCTGTAAAGCACCCTTTATGGTTTCCTTGGGCAAGATTGACCAGGAATACCAATTTTAACAAGGGTCCAGCGCCTAAAAAGGACACATTACAAGCAACACCTCGTTCTTGAGCCGAGGTTCGGGTACCATCCACTTAAGCTTAGTAAGCCATCCGAATGGATCCGATTATAACGTCCTCAGTGGGACATTTCTTTGAAGAAACTGAAGAGCTTCAACAGCCATGACCATCACCTTCAAGACACTGGCGAAAAAACTGAGGCACTTCCTGTGTAGGAGGGGTTATATGGGAGGAACCGTCTTACTATTGGTTGCCAGTGTCCAATCACCTAAAGGTAAGCATATAACCCACATAGTTATTATTATGGTGCTCTGTGTCCCATGATGTACGATAAAGAAATGCATGTTTTTTCTCTAGAATATCTACCATTAAATGAAAGGAGGGGAGAATGACAGGCTGTCACTGGAGCAGGAAGCCCGCTGGATTCACAGCCTGTCAGTCACAAATCCCCCTGGATTAAATGATGTCTTCAGTTACAAGCCATTTCTAGAAGTGGCTTCGCTCTTATTCCACATGACCCCCTTCACTTGATTCATTCCATTAGACACATTTCTTTAGGTTAGATAGGTATGAAAACAATTGGTGTTACTTCAAGCATTTTTTCCTATTATAGTGACTCTTGTACTGCTTTTGATTTTATTTTATTTACATTTCAGGCCGAGACAAAAATCTCCCCCCCCCCCTTTTTTTTTTCAATGAATCTATGATTGGCTCCTGCATGGAGTTCATGTAACTATTTAGAAGCGATATGTAAAGACAGATTTAGGCTGCTGGGTCTTGGTATCAGCAACCATACGGACCCCCCGGCACTTCTTTTCAAGGGTGTTTGACCAATCATCCTTGTTAAAACTCCATCCCTAATAGTTGTCAGCCAACACCTGTTTGTGGGGAAATCTTTCCATCTTGACGATCGGATTGCAAAGTGTTCTCCGTATTGTCTGTTTTTTCCCATCGCGTCCTGTGACGCTGAGGGGCGGACCGGATCATTTGGGTCCGTCCTCTATATGTCATATGGGCAGAGGACTTTCCAAGATGGTGTTGTGCACACAACGCCACATCCGCCGTCTTGGATTCACGCATGCGCAGTGGCACGATCAATATGTCCGCACCCTGCCGATGACGACGGGGAGAGTTGAAATGTATGGGGCCTTGCCACCATTTCTGACGAGGATTTGTGAGGTTGTTGGCCTTTTGTCTCCCTCCTTATTTCTTGAGAACCCTTTTTTTGCTTCCAGACTTGTAAGTATAAAACATTTAAGCATTTCATTGCTTTACTATGGGGACCAATATGGACAAACAGACCACTGTTCTGAGTTGGAGGGGCTACAATTATCGTTCCTGGGGGGGGAGGGTGGATTGTGGGTCTGGCCCCTTATTGAAGAATTTGTGGCTTGCTTGTGCCTCATGAAAGGATTATCTCTGAGAATATTCTACAGATTAGATTTGTTCTGCTTCTCCTTTGTAGGACTATTTGCTGGAAGTCTTCTGAGCCAGTAAATTTATACAATAGTGGATTTCCCACTGCTGGATACTTTTCCCTCTTTTGTGGGCGGCTACCAGAAACTCGGGAAAATCCAACAGCCGATTGGCTCTCACAAATTCCAGATCTGACTTGTTTTTATTGAACTGAGGAAATTTATTGGTCAGATTCAAATATCCAAATGAAAAAGGTAAATCCCAACATTTGGATACATTGGATATGTGTATATCAGGTACTTGTGACATTTCATCTAATGATAATAAAAATACTTCCTTGATATAGTTAGAAAGAAGTTCTCTCTCCTATGGATGCAACGTTATGCCTTGGCCCTGGTTTTGGAAGATTTGTCTGATCGTCTCAAGAATTGATTTTAGATTAATTGGTAGGTTTTCCTCTCGGCCTGATAACAATTTGCATGTGATGATTTTTTTGAAATGTAAAAACAACTAATGTAACAAAACTAATAATATTTTAATGGTATCAATGGTGTTAAGTTCATATATTCTCTTTGCAGTATTAAACTTCATGCTGCACTATAAATCTCCTGAAGAAGCTTTTTCAGAGCAAAACATGTTGAGTACAAGTGGCTGCAATGTTGTATGAAATTTATACAATTATTGAATGTAGTTTTTTTTTAAACATTGTTATTCTAATAAAATGTATGTTTCTTTATTATTTATTCAATTGGCACCTTAAAATTCCCATTTCCTGTATGCCATAAAATTCTCCTCCACCTTCCATTTGAGGATCCCCCACAGATGATCAATAGGGTTTAGGTCTGGAGACATGCTTGGCCAGTCCATCACCTTTACCCTCAGCTTCTTTAGCAAGGCAGTGGTGGTCTTGGAGGTGTGTTTGGGGTGGTTATCATGTTGGAATACTGCCCTGCGGTCCAGTCTCTGAAGGGAGGGGATCATGCTCTGCTTCAGTAGGTCACAGTACATGTTGGCATTCATGGTTCCCTCAATGATCTGTAGCCCCCCAGTGCCAGCAGCACTCATGCAGCCCCAGACCATGACACTCCCACCACCATGCTTGACTGTAGACAAGACACACTTGTCTTTGTCCTCCTCACCTGGTTGCCCCCACACACGCTTGTCACCATCTGAACCAAATACGTTTATCTTGGTCTCATCAGACCACAGGACATGGTTCCAGTAATCCATCTCCTTAGTCTGCTTGTCTTCAGCAAACTGTTTGTGGTCTTTCTTGTACATCATCTTTAGAAGAGGCTTCCTTCTGGGATGACAGCCATGCAGACCAATTTGATGCAGTGTGCCGCGTATGGTCTGAGCACTGACAGGCTGACCCCCCACCCCTACAACCTCTGCAGCAATGCTGGCAGCACTCAAACGTCTATTTCCCAAAGACAACCTCTGGATATGACGCTGAGCACGTGACCTCAACTTCTTTGGTGGACCATGGTGAGGCCTGTTCTGAGGGGAACCTGTCCTGTTATACCGCTGTATGGTCTTGGCCACCGTGCTGCAGATCAGTTTCAGGGTCTCGGCAATCTTCTTATAGCCTAGGCCATCTTTATGTAGAGCAACAATTCTTTTCTTCAGATCCTCAGAGAGTTCTTTGCCATGAGGTGCCATGTTGTACTTCCAGTGACCAGTATGAGAGAGTGAGAGCGATAACACCAAATTTAACACACCTGCTCCCCATTCACACCTGAGACCTTGTAACACTAACGAGTCACATGACACCGGGGAGGGAAAATGGCTAATTGGGCCCAATTTGGTGATTTTCACTTAGGGGTGTACTGACTTTTGTTGCCAGCGGTTTAGACATTAATGGCTGTGTGTTGAGGAGGAGACTCAGCTATGGGGGGGGGCGACAGAGGAGGAGACTCAGCTAAGGGGGGGGGCGACAGAGGAGAAGACTCCGCTTTGGGGGGGGGGCGACAGAGGAGGAGACTCCGCTTTGGGGGGGGGGCGACAGAGGAGGAGACTCCGCTTTGGGGGGGGGGGGCGACAGAGGAGGAGACTCCGCTTTGGGGGGGGGGGGGGCGACAGAGGAGGAGACTCCGCTTTGGGGGGGGGGGGGGCGACAGAGGAGGAGACTCCGCTTTTGGGGGGGGGGGGGGGGGACAGAGGAGACGGGGAAGGAGACTCCGCTATGGGGGGGGCGACAGAGGAGGAGACTCCGCTATGGGGGGGCGACAGAGGAGGAGACTCCGCTATGGGGGGAGGCGACAGAGGAGGAACTCCGCTATGGGGGGGGGGCGACAGAGGAGGAGACTCCGCTTTGGGGGGGGCGACAGAGGAGACGGGGGAGGAGCGACAGAGGAGGAGACTCCGCTTTGGGGGTGGGGGCGACAGAGGAGGAGACTCCGCTATGGGGGGGACGGAGGAGGGATCCTGTCACTAAGATGCAGAGGGGAGGAGAACCCACGCTGGACATTCAGCAATCAGATGAGAGGCGGTGACTGACCTTCTGGTTGGCAGGAAGTCGGAGTCGTTGTCGGGGGAGGAGTTGTTGGTTGATGAGAGGCGGGAGGAGGAGGAGGAGCTGGAGAAGAGATGATTGCGGTCGGGGACGGGTGACAACCATTTCTGTGTTTGTAATCTCCGCAGAGGATGAAGGCGGCCGTACGTCCGAATCATTCCACCGCCGCCAGCTGAGCGCTTTCCTGCCATATCTGAGGGGAGGAAAGACAATTAATGATGGCAACCAACCACCCGCCCACCATCCAACCCTCCGCCGCCCACCATCCAACCCTCCAACCCCCCACCGCCCACCAAACCCTCCGCCGCCCACCATCCAACCCCCCGCCGCGCACCATCCAACCCTCCAACCCCCCGCCGCCCACCCTCCAACCCCCCGCCGTCCACCAACCAACCACCCGCTCACCACCAAACCCTCCAACCCTCCGCCGCCCACCATCCAACCCTGCGCGGCCCACCATCCAACCACCCGCTCACCATCAAACCCTCCAACCCCCCGCCGCCCACCATCCAACCATCTGTCCACCATCTCCCCTCCCCCCTCCCCAGCCTAGTAGCGAATCTTCTATAGTATCTGTAGACGGTTCAGCTCCTCCCAGGTCTGGAGGACAATGTGATCTCCCCTCCCCCTCCTCAGTCTAGTAGGGAACCTTCTATAGTATCTGTAGATAGTTCGGCTCCTCCCAGGTCTGGAGGACAATGTGATCTCCCCTCCCCCTCCTCAGTCTAGTAGAGAACCTTCTATAGTATCTGTAGATAGTTCGGCTCCTCCCAGGTCTGGAGGACAATGTGATCTCCCCTCCCCCTCCTCAGTCTAGTAGGGAACCTTCTATAGTATCTGTAGACAGTACGGCTCCTCCCAAGTCTGGAGGACAATGTGATCACCCCTCCCCCTCCTCAGTCTAGTAGGGAACCTTCTATAGTATCTGTAGACAGTTCGGCTCCTCCCAGGTCTGGAGGACAATGTGATCTCCCTTCCCCCTCCTCAGTCTAGTAGAGAACCTTCTATAGTATCTGTAGACAGTTCGGCTCCTCCCAGGTCTGAAGGACAATGTGATCTCCCCTCCCCCTCCTCAGTCTAGTAGGGAACCTTCTATAGTATCTGTAGATGGTTCGGCTCCTCCCAGTTCTGGAGGACAATGTGATCTCTCCTCCCCCTCCTCAGTCTAGTAGGGAACCTTCTATAGCAGTGTTTCTCAACTCCAGTCCTCAAGGCGCCCCAACAGGTCATGTTTTCAGGATTTCCCTCAGATGAAACGGCTGTGGTAATTACTAAGGAAGTGAAACTGATCAAATCACCTGTGCAAAATAATGGAAATCCTGAAAACATGACCTGTTGGGGCGCCTTGAGGACTGGAGTTGAGAAACACTGTTCTATAGTATCTGTAGACAGTTCGGCTCCTCCCAATTCTGGAGGACAATGTGATCTCCCCTCCCCCTCCTCAGTCTAGTAGGGAACCTTCTATAGTATCTGTAGATAGTTCGGCTCCTCCCAGGTCTGGAGGACAATGTGATCTCTCCTCCCCCTCCTCAGTCTAGTAGAGAACCTTCTATAGTATCTGTAGACAGTTCGGCTCCTCCCAGGTCTGAAGGACAATGTGATCTCCCCTCCCCCTCCTCAGTCTAGTAGGGAACCTTCTATAGTATCTGTAGATGGTTCGGCTCCTCCCAGTTCTGGAGGACAATGTGATCTCTCCTCCCCCTCCTCAGTCTAGTAGGGAACCTTCTATAGTATCTGTAGACAGTTCGGCTCCTCCCAATTCTGGAGGACAATGTGATCTCCCCTCCCCCTCCTCAGTCTAGTAGGGAACCTTCTATAGTATCTGTAGACAGTTCGGCTCCTCCCAGGTCTGGAGGACAATGTGATCTCCCCTCCCCCCTCCTCAGTCTAGTAGGGAACCTTCTTTAATATCTGTAGACAGTTCGGCTCCTCCCAGGTCTGGAGGACAATGTGATCTCCCCTCCCCCCTCCTCAGCCTAGTAGGGAACCTTCTATAGTATCTGTAGACAGTTCGGCTCCTCCCAGGTCTGGAGGACAATGTGATCTCCCCTCCCCCCCCTCAGTCTAGTAGGGAACCTTCTATAGTATCTGTAGACGGTTCGGCTCCTCCCAGGTCTGGAGGACAATGTGATCTTCCCTCCCCCTCAGTCTAGTAGGGAACCTTCTATAGTATCTGTAGACAGTTCGGCTCCTCCCAGTTCTGGAGGACAATGTGATCTCCCCTCCCCCTCCTCAGCCTAGTAGGGAACCTTCTATAGTATCTGTAGACAGTTCGGCTCCTCCCCCTTCTAGAGGACAATGTGATCTCCCCTCCCCCCTCCTCAGTCTTGTAGGGAACCTTCTATAGTATCTGTAGACAGTTCGGCTCCTCTCAGGTCTGGAGGACAATGTGATCTCCCCTCCCCCTCCTCAGTCTAGTAGGGAACCTTCTATAGTATCTGTAGACAGTTCGGCTTCTCCCAGTTCTGGAGGACAATGTGATCTCCCCTCCCCTCCTCAGTCTAGTAGGGAACCTTCTATAGTATCTGTAGACGGTTCGGCTCCTCCCAGTTCTAGAGGACAATGTGATCTCCCCTCCCCCTCCTCAGTCTAGTAGGGAACCTTCTATAGTATCTGTAGACGGTTCAGCTCCTCCCAGTTCTGAAGGACAATGTGATCTCCCTCCCCCCTCCTCAGCCTAGTAGGGAACCTTCTATAGTATCTGTAGACGGTTCGGCTCCTCCCAGGTCTGGAGGACAATGTGATCTCCCCTCCCCCTCCTCAGTCTAGTAGGGAACCTTCTATAGTATCTGTAGACAGTTCGGCTCCTCCCAGGTCTGGAGGACAATGTGATCTCCCCTCCCCCTCAGTCTAGTAGGGAACCTTCTATAGTATCTGTAGACAGTTCGGCTCCTCCCAGGTCTGGAGGACAATGTGATCTCCCCTCCCCCTCCTCAGTCTAGTAGGGAACCTTCTATAGTATATGTAGACAGTTCGGCTCCTCCCAGGTCTGGAGGACAATGTGATCTCCCCTCCCCCCTCCTCAGTCTAGTAGGGAACCTTCTATAGTATCTGTAGACAGTTCGGCTCCTCTCAGGTCTGGAGGACAATGTGATCTCCCCTCCCCCCTCCTCAGTCTAGTAGGGAACCTTCTATAGTATCTGTAGACAGTTCGGCTCCTCCCAGGTCTGGAGGACAATGTGATCTCCCCTCCCCCTCCTCAGTCTAGTAGGGAACCTTCTATAGTATCTGTAGACAGTTTGGCTCCTCCCAGTTCTAGAGGACAATGTGATCTCCCCTCCCCCTCCTCAGTCTAGTAGGGAACCTTCTATAGTATCTGTAGACGGTTCGGCTCCTCCCAGGTCTGGAGGACAATGTGATCTCCCCTCCCCCTCCTCAGTCTAGTAGGGAACCTTCTATAGTATCTGTAGACATTTCGGCTCCTCCCAGGTCTGGAGGACAATGTGATCTCCCCTCCCCCTCCTCAGTCTAGTAGGGAACCTTCTATAGTATCTGTAGACAGTTCGGCTCCTCCCAATTCTGGAGGACAATGTGATCTCCCCTCCCCCTCCTCAGTCTAGTAGGGAACCTTCTATAGTATCTGTAGATGGTTCGGCTCCTCCCAGGTCTGGAGGACAATGTGATCTCCCCTCCCCCTCCTCAGTCTAGTAGGTAACCTTCTATAGTATCTGTAGACAGTTCGGCTCCTCCCAATTCTGGAGGACAATGTGATCTCCCCTCCCCCTCCTCAGTCTAGTAGGGAACCTTCTATAGTATCTGTAGACGGTTCGGCTCCTCCCAGGTCTGGAGGACAATGTGATCTCTCCTCCCCCTCCTCAGTCTAGTAGGGAACCTTCTATAGTATCTGTAGACAGTCCGGCTCCTCCCAGTTCTGGAGGACAATGTGATCTCCCCTCCCCCTCCTCAGTCTAGTAGGGAACCTTCTATAGTATCTGTAGAAGTTTCGGCTCCTCCCAGGTCTGGAGGACAATGTGATCTCCCCTCCCCCCCCTCCTCAGTCTAGTAGGGAACCTTCTATAGTATCTGTAGACAGTTCGGCTCCTCCCAGTTCTAGAGGACAATGTGATCTCCCCTCCCCTCCTCAGTCTAGTAGAGAACCTTCTATAGTATCTGTAGACAGTTCGGCTCCTCTCAGGTCTGGAGGACAATGTGATCTCCCCTCCCCCCTCCTCAGTCTAGTAGGGAACCTTCTATAGTATCTGTAGACGGTTCGGCTCCTCCCAGGTCTGGAGGACAATGTGATCTCTCCTCCCCCTCCTCAGCCTAGTAGGGAACCTTCTATAGTATCTGTAGACAGTTCGGCTCCCTCTCAGGTCTGGAGGACAATGTGATCTCCCCTCCCCCCTCCTCAGTCTAGTAGGGAACCTTCTATAGTATCTGTAGACAGTTCGGCTCCTCCAGGTCTGGAGGACAATGTGATCTCCCCTCCCCCCTCCTCAGTCTAGTAGGGAACCTTCTAAAGTATCTGTAGACGGTTCAGCTCCTCCCAGTTCTGGAGGACAATGTGATCTCCCCCTCCCCCTCCTCAGTCTAGTAGAGAACCTTCTATAGTATCTGTAGACAGTTCGGCTCCTCCCAGGTCTGGAGGACAATGTGATCTCCCCTCCCCCTCCTCAGTCTAGTAGGGAACCTTCTATAGTATCTGTAGACAGTTCGGCTCCTCCCAGGTCTGGAGGACAATGTGATCTCCCCTCCCCCCTCCTCAGTCTAGTAGGGAACCTTCTATAGTATCTGTAGACAGTCCTCCAGACCTGGGAGGAGCCGAACCGTCTACAGATACTATAGAAGGTTCCCTACTAGACTGAGGAGGGGAGGGGAGATCACATTGTCCTCCAGACCTGAGAGGAGCCGAACCGTCTACAGATACTATAGAAGGTTCCCTACTAGACTGAGGAGGGGGAGGGGAGATCACATTGTCCTCCAGACCTGGGAGGAGCCGAACTGTCTACAGATACTATAGAAGGTTCCCTACTAGACTGAGGAGGGGAGGGAGATCACATTGTCCTCCAGACCTGGGAGGAGCCGAACCGTCTACAGATCCTATAGAAGGTTCCCTACTAGACTGAGGAGGGGGAGGGGAGATCACATTGTCCTCCAGACCTGAGAGGAGCCGAACCGTCTACAGATACTATAGAAGGTTCCCTACTAGACTGAGGAGGGGGAGGGGAGATCACATTGTCCTCCAGACCTGGGAGGAGCCGAACCGTCTACAGATACTATAGAAGGTTCCCTACTAGACTGAGGAGGGGGAGGGGAGATCACATTGTCCTCCAGACCTGGGAGGAGCCGAACCGTCTACAGATACTATAGAAGGGTCCCTACTAGACTGAGGAGGGGGGAGGGGAGATCACATTGTCCTCCAGACCTGGGAGGAGCCGAACCGTCTACAGATACTATAGAAGGTTCTCTACTAGACTGAGGAGGGGGAGGGGAGATCACATTGTCCTCCAGACCTGGGAGGAGCCGAACCGTCTACAGATACTATAGAAGGTTCCCTACTAGACTGAGGAGGGGGGAGGGGAGATCACATTGTCCTCCAGACCTGGGAGGAGCCGAACCGTCTACAGATACTATAGAAGGTTCCCTACTAGACTGAGGGAGGGGAGGGGAGATCACATTGTCCTCCAGAACTGGGAGGAGCCGAACTGTCTACAGATACTATAGAAGGTTCCCTACTAGACTGAGGAGGGGGAGGAGAGATCACATTGTCCTCCAGAATTGGGAGGAGCCGAACTGTCTACAGATACTATAGAAGGTTCCCTACTAGGACTGAGGAGGGGGAGGGGAGATCACATTGTCCTCCAGACCTGGGAGGAGCCGAACTGTCTACAGATACTATAGAAGGTTCCCTACTAGACTGAGGAGGGGGGAGGGGAGGTCACATTGTCCTCCAGAACTGGGAGGAGCCAAACAATGTGATCTCCCCTCCCCCCTCCTCAGTCTAGTAGGGAACCTTCTATAGTATCTGTAGGGGGGGTGTATATATATGAGGGGGGGAGCGGGGTGTATATATATGAGGGGGGAGGGGATCCCTTCTATATATAGATATCGGTGGGGGAGGGGGGTGTATATATATGAGGGGGGAGGGGATGCCTTCTATATATAGATATCGGTGGGGGAGGGGGGTGTATATATATGAGGGGGGAGGGGATGCCTTCTATATATAGATATCGGTGGGGGAGGGGGGTGTATATATAGGGGAAGGGGATGCCTTCTATATATAGATATCGGTGGGGGAGGGGATCCCTTCTATATATAGATATCGGTGGGGGAGGGGGGTGTATATATATGAGGGGGGAGGGGATCCCTTCTATATATAGATATCGGTGGGGGAGGGGGGGGTGTATATATAGATATAGATGGGGGAGGGGGGTGTATATATAGATATAGATGGGGGAGGGGGGTGTATATATATATGAGGGGGGGAGGGGATCCTTCTATATATAGATATCGGTGGGGGAGGGGTGTATATATAGGGGGGGGAGGGGATCCCTTCTATATATAGATATCGGTGGGGAGGGGGGTGTATATATAGGGGGGGGGGGGATGCCTTCTATATATAGATATCGGTGGGGGGGGGGATCCCTTCTATATATAGAAATCGGTGGGGGAGGGGGGTGTATATATATGAGGGGGGAGGGGATCCCTTCTATATATAGATATCGGTGGGGGAGGGGGGTGTATATATATGAGGGGGGGAGGGGATCCCTTCTATATATAGATATCAGTGGGGGAGGGGGTGTATATATATAGGGGGGGAGGGGTTCTTTCTATATATAGATATAGATGGGGGGAGGGGATCCCTTCTATATATATAGAAATCGGTGGGGGATGGGGGTGTATATATATGAGGGGGGAGGGGATCCCTTCTATATATAGAAATCGGTGGGGGAGGGGGTGTATATATAGGGGGAAGGGGATGCCTTCTATATATAGATGGGGGAGGGGGTTCTTTCTATATATAGATATCGGTGGGGGAGGGGGGTGTATATATAGGGGGAAGGGGATGCCTTCTATATATAGATGGGGGAGGGGGTTCTTTCTATATATAGATATCGGTGGGGGAGGGGGGTGTATATATATGAGGGGGAGGGGATCCCTTCTATATATAGATATCAGTGGGGGAGGGGGGTGTATATATATGAGGGGGAGGGGATCCCTTCTATATATAGATATCGGTGGGGGGAGGGGTGTATATATATATGAGGGGGGAGGGGATGCCTTCTATATATAGATATCGGTGGGGGAGGGGATCCCTTCTATATATAGAAATCGGTGGGGGATGGGGGTGTATATATATAGGGGGGGAGGGGTTCTTTCTATATATAGATATAGATGGGGGAGGGGGGTGTATATATATGAGGGGGGGAGGGGATCCCTTCTATATATAGATATCGGTGGGGGAGGGGGGTGTATATATAGGGGGGGGAGGGGATGCCTTCTATATATAGATATCGGTGGGGGGGGATCCCTTCTATATATAGATATCGGTGGGGGAGGGGGGTGTATATATATGAGGGGGGAGGGGATCCCTTCTATATATAGATATCGGTGGGGGAGGGGGGTGTATATATAGGGGGGGAGGGGATGCCTTCTATATATAGATATCGGTGGGGGGGGATCCCTTCTATATATAGATATCGGTGGGGGAGGGGGGTGTATATATATGAGGGGGGAGGGGATCCCTTCTATATATAGATATCGGTGGGGGGGGATCCCTTCTATATATAGATATCGGTGGGGGAGGGGTGTATATATAGGGGGGGGAGGGGATGCCTTCTATATATAGATATCGGTGGGGGGGGAGGGGATCCCTTCTATATATAGATATCGGTGGGGGAGGGGGGTGTATATATAGGGGGAAGGGGATGCCTTCTATATATAGATGGGGGAGGGGGTTCTTTCTATATATAGATATCGGTGGGGGAGGGGGGTGTATATATATGAGGGGGAGGGGATCCCTTCTATATATAGATATCAGTGGGGGAGGGGGGTGTATATATATGAGGGGGGAGGGGATC